>CAJQZJ010012348.1:5353200-5367966 GCA_907164525.1 Lophiomys imhausi | reverse complement strand
TGTGTGTGTGTGTGTGTGTGTGTGTGTGTGTGTGTGTGTGTGTGTGTAAGATAATTTCTAGGGATAGCTAAGCAGGGCAGATCCACCTTAAATATGGATGGCACCATTCCATAGCCAAAGGACTCAGATGAAATAAAAAGGAAAAAAAAAAAGGAGAAATCCCATGCTTTCAGTCATTTTCTCTCCCTCTGGCTTCTGTTTGCCATAAGGTGCTAAGCTTTCCTGCATCATTTCCTTCCCTCTATGGTGACCTGAAACCATGTCCATACACATCACTCAGTCCAGGGCCCTTCCCTCCTACCCACCTCCACTGCTGTACTCCTGCTGGCCAGCATATAATCTCTCATCAAGATCACCACATTGACCCCCTTTAGCCAGCTTTGTCTCCAGAATGATTTTCCTAGTATACACTCAGCACAAACATATGTCCCTGGGATCACATTAAAATACATGCCTAAGTGTCACTGCCTTGTTTAAAAATCTCCCATGGATCCTTCTGGCCTTTTATAAGGTATAAAATTCTTTTTTCTGGTCCATACAGTCCTTCATGATATGGTCATATTAATGATCTAATCTTAGCCCTTATCATCCAATAGAGTGACCCCCTGGAAGAGGCTCTTATCCACCCTTTCACTCCTCATGCATGCTCACTGAGCACAAGCAGTTTTCATCCCCAGAGCTTCATCCTCCACATTTCCTTTGTCTGAAACTTCTTACTATTCATCCAGTTAATTCTGAAGCTTTTTTTCAGTTTCTCCACACACAAAAAGCCACCATCCTCTGCACCCGATGGTCACCTGTACTTGCTCTACCATGGCCTCCATCTCAATGAGTCACATTTTTGCTTTACTACTTCAATTGCTTCACTGGTTCATGACTCCTTGGAAGGCAAGGAATAAATCACTGTTGCTTTCTATTTAATGTTTTATGGGTGATTGATACTTAGTAAGCACTGGGTGGATATGTGTTAAGTGACCAATTGAATGAATGGCCTAAGATATTTCTTTTCTTCCTATCACTATAAACAACACATTTAATAATCCCCACACCATCACCATCAGCTCCTCTCTAGACTTTTATTCTCATTCATGCTCATTTCATGAATCAAATTGTCCATATTCCCTTCATGTGATTTTTGAAGTGGTGTACTTATGCATGTAATCTATCTGATATTTCTAGAATAATGTGCAAATTCCCTTTAAAGAAAAGTGGATTCTATCACCTTCCCTTATACTTGGCTGTGGTTTTGAAAAATGTTCAGTGTAAAAAATTTTTAAAAAGAATAGAAAGAAAAGGAAGGAAGGAAGAAAAAGTCTCACTCTAAGGAAATTAAATTAAAGCAAAAAGTCATAAAAATTCCCATATTTCAAGAAGTCACAAGAATATCATTATAGACTCTCAAGTTTCATGTCTCCAGAAATACTGCACTAAATGTTAGAAGTATCAATCACCCAAGGCCATATAACTCAACTTATTTATGGACAGATGTAGAAACTGATGACAAGGAGAGAGAGAAAGAGAAAGAGAGAAAGAGAGAGAGAGAGAGAGAAAGAGAGAGAGAGAATGCTCATTGCTTTGTTTCTAGTAATAGAGCAATGTAAGCAGAACCTGGAACTCCAGTTTCCTAGTTCTTCATACATCTACTTTTTATTCTAAGTTATTCTGATAGCTATTGCATCAAAAAAAATTACCAGATGGTAAAGCATGCAATAGATTTGATTCAGGATCATTGAGGCAAGTAAAGGGACCATTGCAAGGGAATTTTCAGCAAGAGGCAGAGTCAAGCTGAACTTCAATATAGAGTAGGCAAAGAGAAACATGCAGCTAAGATGCAAGATGAAGGTAACTAAATGGAACACTACTAAGAGAAACATTAGATACAAAAGGGAAGTCTGGACAAACTTATTGCTCACTGAGGATGGGCCAGGCAATTAGACACCACTTCAGGAGTGGGAGAAAGGGAAAAATTCAATCAGTTACGAATGATGAAGGGAATCGAGGTTGGAGAGTTCTCACTAACTTGACTTATAGCTCTTGCTACAGCTATATTTTATTTTTTTAATGCATCCAGAAATTTCAAGAACCTTCTTCTAAAGTTTTCTCAAGCAATGAGTCTTTCTACTACCTACCTAATCATATTGTCGGCATGCAACTATCAGTTTTCTACTTCAATGTTCAACATGTTAGGGCTTGAATTATTTAAAGGAAGTTAGGATAAAATGTCCTACCCTCCAAAATAAAACCCACCTCCTGAGGAGAATAATTTGTAGCCTGGATGAATTACGTGGTATCCACAACCTTTCAGGAATCCACAGTCTCTTCTTACTGTTGAGATGAGATGACAAATGAACAAACTGCTACAGAAAGGAATTCCTTTTCTCTCCCTGAGAAACAGCACAAACCTCCTTTTAAGACTTCTTCCTAAAGCCCTCCAACGTAACCCATTTTCCATAACCTATACCTCATTCTCCCACAACTTTCCTTAAAAAACACTAGTGCTTATTTTGCACTGAAAACCACTTGAGTCAGGAAGAATGGGTCTCTGAGACAGAACATGATTGATTCATCCAAGGTCTTACACTCATTAAGCTCCAGGTCCCAGATACAATTAGAATAACGTTACTTCTTTTTAAGTGACTTCCAGATTCTTGGAAGCTGCTTGCTTAGAAAAAGGATCACATGAGAAACTGGTCGATGGATTTGAATGGAGTTCTACACTGTAAAATAATAAGCAAGAAACTATTTATAAGGCAAGAAAAATTGAAGGGCAGAAAGTAATGAATCACTATTGCAACTTGGCACAAAAAGAAAAATTAGTTCATAAAAATGCAGTTGGGTAAATAATAGGTTATTTCATCATGTAAATACATCCCCAAAATAACTTTATTCAAACGAAAACATCTATTGTGACCTAAACTATTTATCATGCTAACATATATCTAGAATCCTAACAAATTTATGAAAATGTTATATTCTGTAATCTCCTTGATCCAATACAAATAAATAGTTGTGCTTCAACTGTCTTGTTATCAAATGATTAATCACAGCTGCCAAGAGCAACCAAGAAGCAAATTTTGATTTTTTTTTTCACCTTGCGGGTGGCATTTAAGGAGTGTACTTGGACTTGTTTCTGATTACCAGACCCTCTACAATAAAGATCTTGTTCACTGGCTTCCTTTGAACTGGGACAGCCTGGCAAAGTATTTCTATTATTGTATTTAAGCGAGCCCCATGTTTTCCAGCTAAAGAGAGTGAAGAGTTTCAAAGTATACAGAAGAAACCCAAAGAGAAGGGAAAGAAACTAATATTCAGTATTTTATTGTGGATTCATATCAAAAGACTATTATTGTGTACATGCATGAGTGTATGTTTATGTTTATATGTATATAGGGTGTGTGTTTATATGTGTGTGTCTGTGTGTGTGTGCGTGTGTGTGTACAAGAATCCATACAGAGGTCAGAGGACCTCAGCTGTACTTCAAAGGGTGCAATTCCCCTTGTATTTTGAGATAGGATTCCCCATTGACCTGGAACTCATCAATTATAACAAGATGGCTGGCCAGTGAACACTAGAGATCCACATGTCTCTGCCTTTTCAACACTGGGATGTTATGTGACTTATACTCTGAGGGGAATTAAACCCATGTTCTACTGCAAAGACTTGACAATTGAACCACCTCTCCAGCACAAGCAATGAACAATTATGATGACCATAGATGAAGACACTGAGACTGGAACTTCTCCAAATCACCTACAGATGAGCTCATCATCATAGTGAACTATAATCTGGGCTTATTTAGTACTTTCTTGATTTGAGCATTGGTACTCTCACGTTCTGAAATATCCCATTAAGTCGAGGCAAACCAGAACAATGGGAAACCCATTAGTCATAGCAATTCAAATGAGGGTTGAGATATCTTCAAAGCCCTGAATTTACACTGTGTCTACCTCTTCCAAGAAAACACAGACACCATGTTTTGACAGCAATAGATAGAGGCCAAGGATTAGATCCAGTTCAGCTTCTACTTTTGGAGCCGTTAGCCCTTAGAAGAAGTTACCAATCCTCAGGTCTCTGTTTCTTTCTATATGAAACAGAGGTCAGAGAAAGTTGGTATGGAATGAAGTGACACTTTCAGTTTCTTCTCGCTTTAGCATCTTAGGATACAAGTTCAGTCTATCTGCCTGAGTAACTAGCCCCATATGTATGGTCCTATAACTAAAAAGTGAAGGTAATAAAGCCTCCTCCACCATTTTTGTAGAACTCTGCTTTATTACCTTTATGATTAGGCAATTTTTATGTTACTTTAATAAATCCTGTTCCATTTTTCCATCTTTTTAAGAGTTTGTTTAGGGAGAGAAAATGATTCCTGCAGAAATTAAAGAAAAAAAATGAAAAGAAAGAAAGTTTCTGACTGAAAATGTGAATTTCGTAACTGCCAGCTCTTTCAAAGGCAGGAAGGCAGCCAGTAAAGGGATGGTTGCTAAGGAGACAATTGTATTTAAATTATCATCTCACAATAGACCCAGCAAAGATATTGATTGGATGTGAGAGGGTAAAATTATTTTCTTCAAGCTGAGGAGAGTCTCAGGGTCTGGATACAGGCTCACCCTTTCCATGCTAAAGGCAGACTTTGGATGTGATTGTGCTGTTTTTCTTTGTCTAATTGAGGATGGTAAGAACTGAAGAAAAGATGCAGCCTTTGTGTTGTCCATAATAGTCTCTCCCTCAAGTTCGCCAAGCATAGGAGAAACACAAGGGAAGGGAAATTTGTTGTGTTCACAAAGAAAACTAATGGTTCAAAGGAAAGTTTTCCTAGCTATCTGAAAGCTGGCAAATATGAGAAACTCAAAACAGCAAAAACAGTTACAGGGCACTTTTGTGCAAGAAAGTATTCTTTCCAGTAATCTGTCTATTAGTACATTTAATCCTCACAGCTGATTTATCATTATTTTTGTCATCATTATATAATTACTATTATTGTCGTTTTATAGGCAAGGAAACTGAGGAGTAAACAAGTCATCCAAAGAGAATCCATACACCTACCTGTATGTTATATCATATGTTTAAGGTTTTGAGTCCAAAAGCTCCATAGCTCCATTGAACAAGCTTTAGGAAAAATGTCTTCCATTGAAGCCATAACATTAACTGCTTCCTATCACCTGGCACATAGGCCAAAACCAGAATCTTCAAACTCTGTTCATTCAGAGAGCCAGTCAGCAATCTGAGAAGCAGTGGGCTAACAACCTAAAGAGCCGTTCCATCTCATCTTTAGCCAACAGCTTATATATGGAGGGGACACAAAGATAGCCCACCATCCCAGAGCTTAGTCTTGCCCCTCTGGTCAGATGCTAGTCTTGTCTGTGAGATTTATTGTGTTGGTAACTGTTATTTATCACATCCTCTCTCTATGAAGATGGGGTAGATTTCTGTCTCTCTCTCATTATCAACTCACTGTCTAACAGGGGAAGGTTCACACACACCCAAGGCTGCTGAGACCTGCTTTCCTACTGAGCCACTGTTTGGATGACATCTAAATTGAAGGTTAATGCAGAGAAACAAAGCGTTAGCAATCTGTAGGTGCACATTTCTTCCTACAGAATTAAGTGCAAATGTGCACTTAAAGACTCTGAAGTGCCCCTATTGTTAGGGAGATAGACAGACATGTATTACCCAAGCCTGAGGAGAATAATCAGGATTAAGATATAACTGATGAAATTAAGGACTGCTGGGAAAAAAAGCAAAAACAATAAAGCAAGCGCATTGCATCCAGAATTGAGTCTAGTTTTTTCTTTTTGTTTTTGTTTCTTATGTTATGAGTCTCTACTCTTGCCCTTTGGAGCAATTAGGCAGAGTCCTTCCACGCATAACCACAAATGAACAGTTTTTATGAGAACACAAGGATTCTAGGACCTGGCAGAGCCAGGACCTAAGGCTAAAGGATGCTACAGACCATATGCTTTTGAATTCTCCTTTCATCTTCTCCATTAGGTTCCTCTGTTCCCTAAGCCCAACATGGCAACCTAGCCATTCTGAGTGATATAAGACTCATCTGCCAATGCCCACCATAGGTTCTTTGTTCCAAGAGACATTTGTCATAGGTTGATCAGTTGATGGATCAGAATACCTTAATTACAATCTTAACACCTATGGGGTGCCAAGCAGGTTTAAAGGACAGTAGGATAAATTCTTGTGTCCACCTTTCATGGGGTTTATTTAATGTTTCTGTAGAGGTGTGTAAATAGCTGCTTCTCTGCATGAATCAGGATGATTGTCATCCTGACACTAAATTTTTTTTCTGACCCTAAATTTAATGTGCATGTTTTTTAAAGAGTTTTCTCAAATCAATTTTAGCTTTTACTGGCAATAAATAGAAAGCATCATAAAATAAAATAGCATATCAATTTCTCTTCAAGACATATATAAAAATGAAGGAGGTCAACAGATCCTATCTCAAGAAAGAGAGAATTCAATACATTATGGGAAGTTCCTTAGATACCAACCAAACTCATTGTTTATGTTAGATGTGAGAAATAACCTATGTTTGTTGAGTGAGGATTGGTTAAGTTAATCATATCTATCCTCTATTTTTTATATTATCTGACATTTATCATGTATCTAACATTATCTTCATACTTTTCTGTATGTGTGTATGAGCCAGTATTTGTGCATGTTTCTGTTTATGTGGTGCAGATGTACATTTGTACTTCTGTGTAGAGGTCATAGATCAAACTCAGGCATCATCAAATAGAAGCCATCTACATTATAATTTTTTTCTTTTGTAAACATTTTTGTTAGTTATCTACTGTATTTGTTCACACATGCACTTGTGTGTAAGTACATACACATGCACCATGGTACACAGGATCAGATGACTACTTGAGGGAGTTGCTTCTCCCCTTCCACCATACAGTTTTCAGAGATCAAATCCAGGTCATCAGGCATAGAAGAAAGTGGTGAGGTTTCTCACTGGCCCCATCCTATGTGCTGAAACAGGGTCTGGGAACTGGAAGCTGCCAAGTAGTCTATATAATAGACAAATAATAAAATAGTGTCAAACATTAAAAAGAGTGTGATATATCCAAAGGTACAGAAATGAGCCATTGCCTTAGGTGGAATAAGTAAAAAGGTAAAAGTATAAGACAGTGCATTCCAAAGAAAAGAGATTATAAAGACACATCATTTGAACAGTGATGTAAAAGGGTGCAAAAAATACCAATTGTTATTTTTGAAGATTTTGCATGCAAAGTTCTAGCCACAAAGATTAGAAATGTATTCTTCACAGCTTCAATTTTCTTTTATCATTAACATATTATTTTTGCAAAATGAATTTTGGGGGTGTCTTATAAAAGTTATATTGCTGTGAAGAGTTACCATGACCATGGCAATTCTTATAAAGGAAATCACTTAATTGGGGTTTGGTTATATTTTAAGAGGTTTAGTCCATTGTCATCATGGTGAGAAACATGGAAATTCTCTGGCAGACATGGTATTGGAGAAGTAGCTGAGAGTTCTACACCTGGATCCACAGGCAGCAGGAAGAGAAAGTGCCACTGGCTCTTAAAACCTCAAAGCCCACCATCAGTGATACACGTACTCCAACACAATCACACCTACTCCAACAAGCCCACAACTTCCAATCCCTTCAAAGTATTGCCACTTCCTGATGACCAAGCATTCAAATATATGAGTCTATGGCAGTCAGTTTCATTCAAACCACCACAAGGGGATGAGGAAATGGCTCATATGGTAAAGTACATAATATAAAAAAAGCATTAAGACCTTAGTTCTAACCTCATCATTCATTTTCAAATGAATGATGAATGAGGTTAGAACTAAATGGTGGCATGCACCTGTAATTCCAGAATTTGGGAAATGGAAAGAGGTAGAAATGGTCAGGCAGTCAGACCTTAGTGAGTTCCACGAACCAGAGAGAGACCATGTCTCAAAAATTCTGTGGAAGGCTCCTAAGGAAGGATACCTCAGATTAACCTCTGATAGCTACATATACATACCCACACCCACACCCATCCCAGCACAAAAATAATAAATGGATGTTTTGTAAAGATAGATGATATACAGATTTATAGACAGACAGAGATAGATGATAGATAGAAAGATATATGATAGACAGATAGATAGGTAGATAACAGATGATAGATAGATGATTGATAATAGATTAGATTAAATAGCCAGCAACATGTACTTAACTATGCTCCTCTATCTTTATATGTGAATATGCACATATACAGAAGTATATGTATAGAAGTAAGTACTATAGAAGTGTATACTATAGAGGCGAATACATACATAAATATACTTGACATGTTCCTGGATTTTTTTTTTTTCTGGAGACCTGTTAGAAAGTTAAGGCATGCCTAGAACCTGGCACTCACTTCTGGCCCTCTGCTCAGATCTTCCACCTTATGTGAAACCCTGTGTGGGTTTACAGAATGCTTTCATTTGATTTCCTAACAGCACTTTGAAAGAAGTTTGTGTGTCATCCTCTCATTCCAGAGGAAATGAAAATAATGGCTTTGGATGTACCCTCAAGGATAGAGAGTCTAAGGCTTTCTTCTTTTATACTTGTTTGTCTTTCATTACATCTGGCTATCTGTGGAAAAGGACTTGCATCTTATTTGCCCTTGGAGACTCAGCCACCATGTCCTCTAAAAAGCTTTCTCAGGTTCCTCAGTCCCACCCAACTTTTTCCATGCACTGTGCTGCCCCTACCTAGCACGTAGACCAGAATAGCTGAATCTGTGTCTCCTGGCTTCTTGGATGAGCCTCTCCACTTCAAATGCAAGCCCTACAGTCAGTTACTCTGTATTCCCCTCTCTACCCCATTCCCCATGCCATGCCTGGCACATAGAAAATGCTCGGTAAATGTTTGTCAAATAAATGATTCAGAGAATGATCATCCCAGAGCCTGGTGGCTTCATAAGATTTGAGTTATTGCATTTTTTCCCTATCTAGACAGAAAAGCTCCAGACGACCCCTGGGCTGTGTTCAGATATTGTAAATAATTGATCGTAAAGATGAAACACACAGGCTGGACAGAGACCAGGGAACCTGTCAATATCATGGGAATAAATCTCTGTTCACAGCAGCCCCGTGCCTGGGCTGCCTTTCCAAGGCCATTAAACTATCACTGTGGTGCAGGCATTAGTTGGAATAAAGTGTTTGTGTTTGTTTGTTATCATTTCTTAGTAAAACTAATTAAGGAACTAATTGATTGTTTTGTTGTTCTACTAATTAACTCCATATGGTGCCCATTTCCATGGAGATAGACTATGAGTTATGAGAAGGACTCAGATTTAACATGTCTTTTCCAGGTTTAGGGACAATCCTTTAGAATTAAGTATCCTTTCCAATTTTATTTCTCTTCATTGCTGCAGCCATCTTCTTTGCTTCCTTATATCCTTGAAGATGGGGACATGAGGCCAATGAAGGCTAACCAGGAAAATGCTAGAAAGAATAAAAACATCAAACTTTAAAATAAAAAAATAAATCCTAAAGACAGTAATTAGGAAAATCCTAGGCTAAGATGATAATAAAAATTCCAGGTGTTACAACTTTCAGACCCTAGTATGTAGTTCCCACAAAAGATAATAAGGTCATACCATATCCCAAATGTGTGAGAACTAATGCACTTTTTAGTAATTCTCCATTGTGGAAAAAGAAACTGTGTTCTTAGGGTCATTTGCATAAGGTTATCCATCTATGTTTCATTCATTCATTCATTCATTGGTTCACAGATGTTTACTAAACAGCCACTATTTGCCCAGCACTGTCTTAACCTCTAAAAATAGCTGAGCCAAAGTCTATTTTTGTACTTATGAAACATATTTTTCAGAAAGGAGAGAGAAGTAATGGGCTAAAAAAATAAAAGTTTATTTTAGGTAATGACAAGGACAAGAGAAACATCCAGTTGGTGAAAAAAAAATGGAGAGAAGGCTGATACAAGTTCTATTTTTGGTCAACTAGGTGGGAGAGATCTCTGGGAGTAGATGATGTCTGATCTAGATATTGTGTAAGAAAGAACGAGCCAGGGGGATGTTTCAGTAAGAACTTTCTAGACAAAGAAAACCAGAAACAGAAAGCTCAGGCAAGAATGAGCTTTCTGTCCAGGATATCAGTGAAAGCTGAGGAGGAAGACAGGAGAGCTAAGAGCAGACAGGAATGGCACCCAATTGTGAGGACCATAGAGGTCACAGGTCATGGTAGGGTTAGAAACTCATCTCTGTGAAGATTTCAGTCCACCGGGCTTTAGAACTTAGGTTGTTCTCACCATCCTTTGCTTCCCCTAGTTATTGAACAGTCCCTCCAATGCATGGAGGATATTAGGCAAGAAATGTCTCAAGATAGCTCTTGGGAGTCAATTTCTAGGTGGCTCCTGACCTGTGGTCTATAGATTCTCAAGAGTTAGAGAAATCAGTCTTGAGACAGTCTAGCTGCAGAATGATGATACCATTTATCCAAGGTCAGACTGCCAAGCTCAGGTCAAATTTTCTTAAAAGACTAGACCATGGTATGAATTAGTGCATTAACATTATCAATAAATGTCTATCTGTTCCCATTTCCATGATGCATAAGGTATGCTCTGTACAGCTGACATAGACTGAAACATGTGCCTTGCTTTGACAGTGGAAGCCAGCAAATGTGATTCAAGTGGCCTTATGTGCTTGATAGAGTTCACTCTCCCTATGCTCTCATAACATATCATAATACCTTTTTAGGTATCTTTGTCCCTCTCCCTTATCCTCCCAATGAACACACAATGTAGAGCCATGTCCAACTGGCTGCAGCTTAAAACAGAGTTACGTAGTGAAGCCCAACCAAGGGCAGGCGTCTAAGTCTAAGATAAAATGTTTCACTAATAGACCACTAAAATTAGGAATATTTATTACTATGCATTATTGTGGTAATGACTACTCAGCATTCCTATTACAGAAAAGCTCTTTACATAGTGGGATGCTGAAATAAGTACATTCAGGAGCCATGTCTTCTATGACAACTGAGATTCTAACATGATTCACTGTCCTAGATCCATAATAATATTCACTTAATTCAAAAACATTGGACTGCCACACTGCTTGGTCACTATGATTGGCAGATACATAATTAAAATTTTTAAAGAGGGAAAGTGAATTAATCATATCCTATGTGTAGCTTGGCACCTGATGGTGGGTGGACTAACAATGAGGGGTTATGGCATAGAGGAAGGATGTAGGCTCTGAAATTAAATACAAATACAATTTCTGGACCTGGCTAGGAAAAATGCTCAGCCCTCCTAAGCACCAATATTTCCATCCTTATAAAGAGGAAGATGATGTTGACTTCTCAACGAAATTGACAAGATTGCTTAGGAAAATGTACCACCATGGTGTCCATTCAATATTGCCTTTCAGATAAGCCTGAATTTAGCTGTAGATCCTTTTTCTACTTCAGTTTTTTGCTAGTAAGAACACTTAACATGAGATCAATGCCCTTAAAGAATTCCAAGTATAAGATACAATACTATTAGTGACAGCAACCTTTGTAGACTGCTGTTTCCTAGAATGAGTTCTCAAAACTTCTTCCTCTTACATAGCTGAAGTTGTATACCTGCTGTTTCTATGGTTTAGATGGATGTTCTGTGAAGGCCCATATTAAAGGCTTGATCCCAATACACAGCACTACAGGATGTGAAAAAAACTTTAAAAGATAGAGCCTGGTAGGGAAGTCGTTCATGTCTGGGGGTGTTTATATACAGATGTTATTGGAACCTCAGCTGCTGCTTCTCAAAATTTGAGTCCTACCTTAAAGTGAAAAGTTCTACCTACCTTGGAAGTCAGGATGCACTGCCTAGTTACAGGCCCAAAAGCGACTAAGGTAACCATAGCTTCAAATGTCCAAAACCATAAGCGAAAATAAATTTCATCTCTGTATGAATTATCTCAGGAATTTGTTACAGTAACAGAAAACTGACATACTGTTCAATTAACTTCTTGTTTCTTTTGGAAAAAACCATTATACAATATGACAGAATAATTTTAGCTACCTCACAGTCATTTTACATACCTCATATAAGTGAAATAAGCAGTACTTGTCCTTCTATAACTGTATCACTTCATTTAAAATCATTTCCATAAGGTTCATCCACATTGTCACATGTGGAATGAGTTCCTTCTTGGATGAGTAATATTCCTTTGTAATCAAGCACCTAGTAATGAATCTGGGCTGTGCATATTGTCCTATAAGATTACAGAAATGGGACAAGGCCTCAATCTTCAGGAGCATCCAGCTCCATTCTTTGGATCCTGCACCACCTTGGGTCTCCATAAACCCCAGCACCTAGGGTAGATATCCTCTTCCCTCCCCCCCAACACTGCTCCACACTGCCCAATGCCCTGGGACCTTCCAAGCTTCTCTGAACTTGGGGAAGTCTCTCCAAACATCATCTTCTGGACCTGTGCCTCCCTCCATTCCCAGACTTTTCAACCTCAGGAATATATAGGACTACATAGGATTACACAGGACTACATTGGACTATATAGGACTACATAGAAGGCCCCAGGAACAAACAACAAAGAAACACCAGATGACAAAAGGCCAGCAAAAGAAGAGAACTGACAAAAGTCAAGGAAATATGACTCTAACAAAACTCAGTCATAGTAATACAACAAGCCCTGACCATCCCACCATGGCTGAAATAAAAGAATATGATGACAAATCTATACTTATGAAAATGATAGAAGCCTTAAAAGAAGAAAATAAATCCCTTGAAGAATCACAAGAAGCCATAATCCTATAGATAAAAGCAATGGAGAATTCCTTTGAAGACTTCCAAGTAAACAAGAACAGGAAAGAGAGAAAGCTATAAAAGAACTGCAGGCAAAGACAACCAAATTGGAATAGGAAATATATAAAACAGTTCAAGACCTGAAATTAGAAGTGGAAACAAGAAAAAACAAGCAGAGATAATCCTAGAGGTGGAAAACCAAGGAAAGAGAGCAGGAGCTACAGACATGAATGTCACCAATAGGATACAAGAGATGGAAGACAGAATCTCAGGCATGGAAAACTCAATTGAAGAAATCAATACAACAACCAAAGAGAATGAAAAATATAAAAAAGTCCTCACTCATAACATCCAAGAAACCAAGGACTCAATGAAAAGACAGAATGTAAGAATTATAGCCATAGATGAAAGAGAAGACTCCAGACTCCAAGGACCAGGAAACACTTTCAACAAAATCATAGAAGAAAAATTCCCAAACCTAAAGAAAGAGATCTTGGTAAAAATTCAAGAATCATACAGAACCCCAAACTGATTGGACCAGAAAAAAAAATTCCTGCTGCCACATAATATTTGAAACTCCAAATATACAGAACAAAGAATATTAAAAGCTGTAAGAGAAAAGGGCCAAGTAACATATAATGGAAGACCTATCAGAATTACACCATACTTTTCCTCAGAAACTTTAAAAGCCAGAAGGGGGTGGTCACATGTGCTACAAGCCCTAAGAGACCACAAGGGCCAGCCCAGATTATTGTATCCAGCAAAACTTCCAATTGCCATAGATGGAGAAAACAAGATATTCCACGACAAAACCAAATTCAAACAGCATCTACTCATAAATCAAGCTCTACAGAAGATCCTAGAAGGAAAATTCCAACTGAAAGAAGGTAACTACAGATAAGAAAATACAGGAAAAAAAATAACTCTACTGCAGCTAAGTCAAAAGAAACACACAAAGTACTACCACCACCTACATCAAAATAACAGGAAATAACAAACTAGGGTCATTAATATCCCTCAACATCAATGGACTCAACTCACCAAAAAAAGACTTAGGCTTACAGAATGGATCTATAAAGAAGACCCATCATTTTGCTACATACAAGAAACACACCTTACCAGCAAAGATAGACTCTACCTCAGAGTAAGGTTAGGGTTTTCCAAGCAAATAACCCAGGAATCAAGCTGGAGTAGCCATCCTAATAACCATTAAAATAGACTTTCAACCTAAATTAATCAAAAAAGATAGGGAAGGACGCTGCATACTTGTCAAAGGAAAAATTCATCAAGATGACATCTCAATACTGGATATCTATGCCCCAAACAAAAGGGCTCCCACATGTGTAAAAGAGACAGTACTAAAGCTTAAGCCATACATTGATCCTCACACACTAATAGTGGGAGACTTCAACATCCCACTCATACCAATGGACAGGTCATTGAGACAGAAGCCAAACAGAGAAATAATGAGAAAACAGAGGTCATGAATCAAATAGACCTAAAGATATCTATAGAACATTTCACCCAAATTCAAAAGAATATATCTTCTTCTCAGTACCTCATGGAACCTTCTCCAAAATTGACCATATTCTCGGTCACAAAGCAAGCCTCAACAGATACAGGAATATTTAAATAACCCTTGTATTTTATGAGACCATCATGGAGTAAACCTGGAATTCAACAACAACAGAAATATAAAAATATCTACACATTCATGGAAATTAAAACACTCTCTACTCGATGAATATTGGGTCAGGGAAGAAATAAAGAAGGAAATCAAAGACTTCCTAAAACTCATGAAAATGAAGACACAACATACCCAAACCTATGAAACACAATGTAAGCAGTGCTACAAGGAAAGTACACAGCACTAAGGGCCTTTAAAAAGAAAATTGTGACAGCTCATACTAGCAACTTAACAGTAAAATCAGAAGAGCTAGAAGAAGAAGAAGAAGAAGAAGAAGAAGAAGAAGAAGAAGAAGAAG
>CAJQZJ010012348.1:5316016-5341097 GCA_907164525.1 Lophiomys imhausi | reverse complement strand
AAAAAAAATCTTAATTTAAGACCACATCTTTGAATGCCATATTCTGCAGATCTCTTGGGGTTTTTGAAGATGCCCTATCTATCTCTTGTATTTAGATAAGCAAATGTTGCTTGTCTCTTAACAACTTGATTACTGAGTAGCTTAGAGAATATCTGTGATAGACTGTCATAGTAGCTAACAAGGTGACATGCATGCATGACTAGGAGTTTGTTTTTCTTAACTATCCTGAACAGTTTAAGACGGTTGGTACCAAGAGGCCAGAGCTTCACATTTCATTTTTAAGTATCTCTAGGTACGATACCATTAGGAAGCGTTACCTTTAATTTTGTATCAATATACAAAGATCTATTCAAATGTGGCTAAATATACTCTTAATTTTGTATCAATATACAAAGATCAATGCCTATGTGGCCCAATACAATCTTAATATTGTGTCCATATACAAGGGTCAAATGTGACTTTTTACCCAAAGTTTTCCAACCCTCTTCTCTGCCTTCTCCCTTCCTGTTTTGTCTCTAACCTTTCCAATTGTTTATTTCCTCTGATGTTGTCTGAAACTCCAGAATAATTGTGGCACAAGAAGCAATCAGCTCATCCTTCAACAAGCCATCCAGACAGACAGGCAAACAGAGTATTAGGCTGTCAATTTCCAGCCCTTTCCAAATGTTACAACAATTTCGGTGAATTACAAGCAATACAAAATCACTTTGGGTGCTCATTAGGCAGGAGGTAGGAGTGATGATGAATGCTTGGAAGCAGAGGCAGAGGCAGGCTTTCTGGAAGCCAGAAGCCTACCTTTCAGTATGTTCCAGTGGTGGTTTACTTAACCCTCACTCTTCAGGAGAAAGTCCAAGGAGTTCTTAAAGTTTGAAGAATGGAGCAAGTGACTGTACATTTATATAGCACCTACTGTCTATCATGGATCCTAGAGATGGGCAATTACTGCAACAGCACAAGCAAGAGATATAGAAATGCTACAGAGGAGAGAACAGATGGGAGATGATGGGGAGCCTGGCGTGATGCCTCAGTGGACAAGCGTGAATGCTTCTCTTTCAGAGGATGTGTTTTGCTTTCTCATCACTATGACAGAGAGAAGAAAAGAGGGGTGAGGGGATAGCTTGGAAGGTAATGTCCCTTCAGCCCAAACATGAGGCTCTGATTTTGGATCTCCAGTACCCACATAAAAGCTAGGCATGGTCATACTTATCTGTTACCCTACAGTTGGGGACCACTTGATGATCTCAGGTTCACTGAGAGACCTTGCCTCAAAAAGGAAAGGTGAAGAGTAATAGTGAAAGGCACATAATACCAATGTTTATCTTCCATATGCATGTGCACATAAGTATGCTGCATGCCTGTGGGTGGGCACACAACACCATGAAGGCAATTTTTATTTTGCCTCAAGTTATTCAGGTTATAGTACATGATCAAGTGGAAATATTCTTTTTTAGCCTGCAGTAAGGCAGAAGATCATAGCAGAAGTGCATGGTGGTACCTCTCTCATAACATCCAGGAGGCCAAGAGCCAGGAGGTGTCAGACAGAGAATATATCCTCCTTCACATGCACACTTCTAGTATACTGCTTCCTCCAAACTACCACCTCTTCCTCCTTTTTACCACACCCAGATAATGTCTTTGGATTATACATTCTTTAATGGGTCTCTGAAGAAGTCATAGGCCTTGTGGTCCAATCACTACCCAAAGGACTTACCTATGAACTTTACATTGGGGAGCCAAGCCTTCATCACATAAGTCTTTGAAAGTCATATCATATCTAAACCATTGCACAATGCTACTGTGTTCAAGTTATACAAATAAGGCTTTGTATACATAGTAAGTGATATGATAATTCACAATGAACTTTAGGTTAATATTATCTATATTTTATAGATGGGGAAATTGAAGTATTGGGAATTCAACAAATTCACTAAATAATTACAGCCAACAAGTACCTGAGGACAGATACTTATGTGTACAAATGAGTCATCTGAAGCAGGCTGAGGGTAGTTCTCATAGCTTTCTGGGAAAAGGAAGTTGACTGATGAATGTAATGGTCATGGAAGCAGTGAAGATTTGCTAACAAGCCTCTTTCCCCTTCAGGTGGCTGACTATTGAAACCATGGCACCTAAGAAATTAGAATTTCTCCAGGAATCTCATGCTTGGAAAAGAAAATGGTAGAAACCAACAGAATTTCTGGTACCAGAGGAAGTGTTTGTGTTCTAGAGAGAGTCATTACACAGGTCTGACTTACCTGACCAGCTTGCAGGATAGGCCAAGGCAACTATTTCTCAAAGATGGGAAGAATCACAGTTTGTTCATTACTGTTTAGATAAATACACCACTTACTTTCTATTTAAATCTAAATCTCAAATAAGGACCCAAAAGATAGACTTGGGGTTGGGAGGTCTCACTGAACAATTTTGATCTTCTTTTCTGTGTAGTCACACTGAATACATGTCTTTCTGTCTTTCATTATTACTTGTTGGTTTAATTGGTGAACTGAGGATGGGTGGTGAGCTTAGCTTGCCAGGACTCAAGCTATGACCCTAACAGCTCTAGTAATATAAATAAAAGATACATCAACCAAGATTAGTGTTCAGTTCCAGTATCTATCATTTAATATCCTTGTGACTTAAAGGAGTCAGTTGAACTTTTGGTACCTTGACATTTTCACAGAAAATACTACAGTACCAGATGTTTGGTACAATGGTGTGAAATCATGGCAGATAGAAGCCAATATACAAAAACTAGATCAGTCTTCATTCCATCATTCACAGAATTTTCTGAGTACCTCCTGTGGGCCTCTGTACCAGGTAAATCATTGCGGACAGAAAGAGAAATGAAATCAAATCTTCACTCTTATGGGAAAGTAGCATGGTAAGTAATGTCTGTGAATATCAATCTCCATGCTGGCTGTTAGAGTCTGAGATTACTTGTTTCTGTGGTAGCTCTTCCCTGATTTCCCAGGATGCATAGAAAAGTGTAAGTCATCCATTCTGGAGATAAAACAAAGGTTGCTGAGAATGACAAGTGAAAGAGTCAGAAGCACCAAACAGAGCTGCAAACACTAAGTGGAGGACAGAAGAACAGAGAAAGAAAAGAAAGCCTGAGAAGGGACAATCATGGACCAAAGAGGGTGAAGGGGAATTTTGCTTAGATTGAGTGACCAAGTGGCTGTGTAGTAGCTGAAATGTCAGGATTTAATTAATACTAATGGACTCGGAAGTATTTGAGGGGCCTGGTTGGCCAGAGGTCAGGATTGTCATCCATGGGGTATATAGATTGCTGGGGTATTTGTCTGTGCTCTAACACTGCTTCTGATTAGTTCATCTCATGGAAACCATCCATAACCCCAGGGTCTTGATACATTCCTAAACCCAGATACTTCAGAGAAGAAGAGGTGGAGAACTCTAGGATACATTTGGATTATTAAGACGTGAAGGAAAAGCCTCCACCTCAGACCAAAGGGGTACTAGGAAGCAACAGAAAATTGCTTTTCACTGTCTGGGCAGGGAGTTAGATAATGTTTTAGAGATGGTGGTGCTGAGACAGAACTTGTGAAGGGGTTGGGTTACAAAGAAAATATGTGATCATTTCTACCAGTGTAAACAAGAGGTATTCAAGAAATCTTCTATAGATCAAGAAACCTTCAATTGAAGTCCTGCCTTAGTACGTTGGATGTGGCAAAGAAAGTGGCCGTGAAGTCAGTCAGTACCTCACCACAATCTCAGAACATGGGTCTCTCTTGTCCTTAATCACTGGATAGTCAGCCTTTGTGAAAGGACAAAGTGACAGAGGTGAACTGAAGGGCGCTGGCTTGAAAGAAAGGGCAGTATTATGAAGTGAGGCAGGGTTTGGAGCCAAGATAGTACTTAGCACACAAATATGGCTATAAGATGATTGTATTTTGATCCTGAAGTCAACTGACAATGCTCAAGATGGAAGAAATACTGGCAAAAAAAAGTTTCTGAGAGAAAGATTTAAAAGTAGGAGATGGTAGTAAGTACTATAGAAACCAGTCCCAAATTAAAGTAGCTTTCTTACAGTTGTCCACACAATCAGGACTATGATTGAGGCATCTCCTTATGCAAGAAGAGGAAGAAAAAGGAGGAAGAAGAAAGAAAGGAAGGAAGGAGGAGGAGGAAGAAGAAAGAAGAAGGAGGAGGGGGAGAAGGAGAAGGAGAAGGAGAGGAAGAGGAGGAGGAGGAGGAGGAGAAGTATTAGAAGAAAATGAATAAAGATGCTGGATTGGGAACTTTATCAAAAGTACTGAGGCTGTGAAGTAAAAAAAAAAATACAATACTGACAGACATATGTATTGCTTGTAAAATTTTGGGGGATTAATTTGCTTCTCTACGCCTTAGTATCCTCAACTGGAAAAGATATGTGAAAAAATAGAGAAAACAGAAGGAAAGAAACTTAGAGTACCTGGCACAAAATAGATGTTTAATTATAGTAGATTTTAACAAACATGATGTTGGTGATGATAATGATGATGATGATGATGGAAGTAATAGTGATTGTTATATGATGGCATGGTGATGATAATGATGACGGTGTAGTGATGATGGTGATGATGATGAAGGTGGTGGAGCAAGTTGGTGGTCATGGTTGTACATGAAGGTGATAATGATGAGGATGAGCTGACAGTAATGATATTGTTCAATTGTGGCCATGATGGTAGAGGTGACAGTGATAACTATAACCACAATGACTATGATGATGATGATGATGGAGAAAGTGATAGGAGTGATGATGGTGGAGGCATTAGTAGTGATAGTGTTGATGGGAAACAAGACAATAACACTTTCCTTTTACTAAGCCAAGCTTTGAAGTCACTTTCTCACCAGAGATCAGTAAATCTTAGCAACTCTTAAACTGTTGAGATTGGAGCTAAGTATTCAGGTAGACTATAAAAGAAATTTTGTAATAACAGGCTTCAAAGAAGAGAAATAGTTTATTTGACAATCAGCCAAGGGTAGGAAATAAAAATAGCTTTCCTTTGCAGGGCTTTCATCAGGGACAGCAAACGCTTTCATGTTCATCATCTATAATATTTTGTTATAGATGTGATAGACAGTGCTCCATCCAGACAAAGGAAACCACTGAGCAAAGGACCCATTGGAAGAAATTAAAACAAACATACAGTAAGGAGCAGAAAGACAAGGAAGTAAGAGGAGAACTCCTGCAAGAGTGCTTATCATAAGTTCTCAGTAAATTCCAATTATCTATCACCCATTGTCATAAGAAAGGACTCTGTAAGAGCTGAGGTTTTACCAAAGTAGAGGATGTGCTGCCTCAGGAGAGAAAGTGCTCCTTGACTGTGGAGCATTCAAGCAGGAATCAAGACCAATGCAAAAGCTGCTCAAGAATAGACTGTGGCACTGGGTTGGAGAAAGGTGTCTGACCTTGTGATAGTTTCAGTTTTGACTGTCAACTTGATACAACATAGACTTAGCAAGGACAGCAGTCTTAATGAAGAATTGTCCTGTGGGCCTGCTTGTAAGGTAATTTCTTAATTAGGTTAACAGATGTGGGAGGACATACCCTGAATGTGGACACACCATTTCATGGGCTGGACCCTGGGATGAATAAAAAGGAGAGAGCAAGCTGAGCTCTAGTAAGCTGCATGTATTAATTCAATGCTCTCTGCTCTTGGTTGTGCATTTAATGTGACTAGCTCCTGGGGGTTCCTTAACCTTTGTGCAGTGAAGGACTGTAATCTAGAACTTTGAGCCAAACAAATCCTTTCTCCCTTAAGTTTTGCCAGCGTATATTACCACTGCAACATGAAACAAACTAAACAGACCTACTAGGTATGGGGACAATTTAGCCCAGAAATCCCTGATATGGGACACAATCTTTCCTCTGCAAGAATTCTGAGTAGATACAACAAAAATCACACACATACTCCATCTCTGTATCTTGTCCTGAGATAAACTCTACACAAGGTCTCACTCCAACTCTGGACACATATATCCCAAGCAAGATTTCCTTTTTTTGCCCTTAATCCCTTTTACATGCCCAGTCTCCTTTGTTCTCCCATTTTAATGAGTTAATTCTCTCCTCTGCTCCTCTCATGGCCACCCTGTAACAGGCCCCACAGCAGGGAGCTCTTTAATTGGCAGTAGCTTTGCCATCACCCAGCTGCAGAGGTGGAGAGACAGTAAGTGGTGTTTGTTTTGTGTGTAATGTGGGTGGCAGGAGTGGGGGTGGGGGGATGGAGACTTCTTCAAATCCAAGTCACTACAGTAGCTTGTTCAACACCATTTGAAGGTGATAAATTAGACTTGTGGGTTTTTTGTCATTTTTCTTCCTGCTGCTTCTTCTGACAAGTAGCCACTGCTGAGATTGCAGAAGGAGACAGAATAGCTTTCTCCAGCACACAGGGCTTTCTGCCACTTCACCTCCCTTTCCCTTCTTCCCTCCTTCAGAAGCCACCACCACCCAGCAATTCTAGCCCCAGGGCAATACCTACAAAACAGGGCGCAACTTCTCAGATGATCCATGTGCCCAGGCTACTGAGTTCTGAAAGAAGTATCTGTAATAAAGCCAAGGTGCACTTGTTCACAGGAATATGGCAAAGGGGGGATGAGGATCCAGCCCACACACTAAGGTTCTGTAAATATCCTCAACTTCTTCCCTCACTGTCCATGCAACTCATTCATTCCACAGGCATTTATTGAGTACCCATTGTGTACAGGACAGAAGAAACATCGATAAACATCAATAAACAGAACTGACAAAAGTCTCTACCTTGATGAAAAAGAGGAAATCACAGGCAGAAAAAAAAAACAAATGAAAAACAAACAAACAAAAACAATAAAACACCAGCTTATAGAATAAATCACCAGACTGAGTATCTCTAAAGGGTGTTGATGACTACAGGAAGCAAAGCAAGCAGAGGAGGAAAAGGGTGACTGACAGCATGGAGTGGGAGTGGAGAGATGACAATTTTCAGTAAGATAAAAAGACAGCCCTTGGTTGAACCTATGATGCAGAAGCAGAGACCTGAACACGCGCTCTTTATCACTCAATCGTCCATTGAGCCAATAGCTTAATATCTGTCTTCATCCATCCATAATTACCTCTTTTCCCCATTCACTCTCCCAGCTACTCCAGCCTTATTTACTGAACCTGCTATTCATTCACTCATCCCCATTTGCTTGCTGTGCTATTCTTTCATTCCTGAGCTCTGTTGCTCATCATAATCTGCCATCGGGGTCTCTAGTTCTTTTCATTTCCTTTCACAAACATGCTGCCAGCCCTCTTTACTTTGCACTTGTAATTGTTTTTAAGCTTGAAAAATTACTTCCTTTTATGCTCACCTCTTGCCCTTCGGAAAGACTCTTTCCCTTCAAAAATCATGGCTGACCTGAGGTCTAGGTGATGGCTCTATCTCAGGGTTCTGCACTTCCATTTCTCTATCAACAATTTGGCTGGTTTGTTTTAACTGCCAACTTGACACAACTTAGAACTCTTGCAAAGAGAGCTGCAAGGGGGAATTATCTAGGCCAGGTTGCCCTGTGAGTATGTCTGTGGGGGATTGTGATGATTCATAAGTGATGTAAGAAAATCCAGTCCACTATTGGTGACACCATTCCTCAGGAAGGGGTCTCTGAACAGTTTAAGGAAAGAAAGAGAGAACCAAGAAAGGATTATTTAGTTTCTTGATGTTTAATTTCTTGAGTTCTTTATGAATTTTGGATACTAGCCCTCTGTCAGAAGTGGGGTTAGTAAAGATCTTTTCCCAATCTGTAGGTTGCCCTTTTGTTCTACTGACAGTGTCCTTTCCTGAACAGAACACCAACATCTCAGGATCTAAGACCAGCAATCAATTAAACGGGACCTCATGAAACTGAAAAGCTTCTGTTCAGGAAGTTGTCACCTGTGCCAATGAGTTCGAGGCTTTTCCCCACTTTCTCTTCTATTATATTTAGTGTGTCAGGCTTTATATTAAGGTCTTTGATCCACTTGGACTTAAGTTTTGTGCAAGGTGATAAGTATGGGTCTAATTTCATTCTTTTACATGTCGACATCCAGTTAGACCAGCACCTTTTTCCATTGTACAGTTTTGGCTCCTTTGTCAAAAATTAAGTGACCATAGGTGTGTGGGTTCATTAATCCAATCAAAAAATGGGAAATAGAGCTAAACCAAGAATTCACAAGAAGGAATCTCTAATGGCAGTGAGACATTTGAAAAAATGCTCAACATCCTTAATCATCAGAGAAATGCAACTCAAGATGACTCTGAGATTCCATCTCACACCTGTCAGAATGACTAAGATCAAAAACTCAAATGACAGCCCATGCTGGCAAGGTTGTGGAGAAAGGGGAACACTCCTCCATTGCTGGTTGAAGTGCAGACTTGTGCAACCACTATGGAAATCAGTGTGGTGATATCTTAGAAACCTTGGAATAGCCCTACTTCAAGACCCAGCCATACCACTTCTGGATATCCACCCAAATAATTGCTTACCAAGCCACAAGAACATATCCTCATGTATATTCATAGAAACCTTATTTGTAATAGCTAGAAACTGGAAACAACCCAGATGTCCCTCAACATACAAATGGATAAAAAAAAAAAATTGTGGTACATTTACACAATGGAATACTACTCAGCTATCAGAAACAAGGAAATCATGCAATTCGCAGCAAAATGTATGGAACTGGAAAAGATCATCCTGAGTGACCTAACCCGACTCAGAAATATGCACATGGAATCTACTCACTTATAATTGGATTTTAGCCTTATAGTACAGGATAACTATACTACAATGAACACATCAAAAAGATCAAGAACATAGACTTTGTTACCTATCAATAGGACAATTTTCCCTAGGGGTGCTACCCAGTGCAAGAGGAAGCTCTTAGCCCTCATATGACTGTTGACCTGAGAGGGGCTGATATGTAGGAACACTCCCTACATATCATTGGAGGAGTGGGATGGGTGGGAGAGGGAGGAGAGGGTGGAAGGGTGGAGCAGGGAGGGGTGGAAAGAGGGGACTATGATGGAAATGTAACTTGATATAATAAATAAACATTATAATAATAAAAAAGAAAAAAAACAAGGAAGGATTCATTGTTCCTCCCATCTTCTCTTTCTCACTCCCTTCCCTTGACTGTGATGTTTTAAGTTCCTGCCTTGATTTCTTCACACTAATACAATAGTAGACTGTAGCTTTGATTTGTAAACAAAACAAACCTTTTTATCATAGCAACAGAATGATCTAGAATGTGTTGTTTTAGTAGTCAGATTCTTACCCTGGCACCCTCACAAGACCATGAACTCCTTAAATTTGGAGACAGTATCTTGTCCTCACTGTGGCCTCATATTTGCCACATAATAGCTACTCACTATTGACTCATAAAGTCTATCTTCAGGAACAGTCTGGCCAAAGGATGAGGAGAAGAATCGCTAACCAACCACAGACATTCTGCATGGAAAGGCAAGATGAAGCTCACGGTCACCAGAGGCTAGACATACCTGATTAAACTTCACACTAACCCCGTTGCAGCCACTTTAAACCCTACTTTATAGATGAGGACATTGAGAGACAGAGAGGTTAAATGACTTGCCAAAGATTGTATGGACAAGTGATGAGCCAGCTGGAGTTCTCCAAAGCCTGCACAGTGCACAGACAAATTATTGCTATAGCCCCAAGTTGCTGCTCTAAAGACAAAAAGAAAAGAAAAGAAAAGGAAAGAAAAGAAAGAAAGAAGGAAGGAAGGAAGGAAGGAAGGAAGGAAAGAAAGAAAGAAAGAAAGAAAGAAAGAAAGAAAGAAAGAAAAGAAAGAAAGAAAGAAAGAAAGAAAGAAAAAGGAAGAAAGAAAAAGCCTAAGCCTGGAGTTCCAATTACAGCCACAAGCCTTACAGGCCCTTAGTTCCCACAATAGCTACCTGTTGATGACCTGGATAATAATATTATTTTCTTGGTTTTATTCATTGGGGCCAGACCTCCCCAAGACCAGGGAGCCCTGGCCTCCAACCTTTTAACTGGTAATTACTCTGCAGCCGCAGTGTGAGATCATCCATTAACCTGAGGCCAAAGGGCACCCTGCTAATCAGCCAGCTCTATTTCATCAAGTGACTGGGTTGATTGTGTTCCTTAATCACAGAGGGATGGCCAGAATCAAACTGTCCAACCCAAATAGGGAAAGAAAGTTTTATTATACAGGGGCTGACGTTTGGCAGCCTCTACAAAGGGATATTATAGACAATATTGAAACCAAGACCCATTTAGTAACCATCCAAGACCAACAAAGGAGAATGAGAGAGCCTGGACCACATAGACATGATGGAACCTGGGACTCTGAGCAGGGGTAAGAAAAAAAATAGTACTCTCTGAGCACTTAGCCTGAGCCAAGCACTACACTGGATGCTTTATTCTTCTAGGGTTTAATCTTAAAATAATGCTGCTAGGGAGTGCCCTGGAGCCCCTTCTTACTAGGAGAAAGCTGAAGTAAAGGGAACTGAGAAACTTTTCAAGGTCAGACTGTGTGAATCTTTCCAGCACCTTCTTCTGAATGCCAGGTATCTAACTTTCAGCATGTCTGATTTCCCTGTATTAGGAATAACAAAACAGTTAATGTGTAGGTGGAGTTGAATGTTCAGTGCCCATCCTAGACACATTTGCATTTGAAGAGAACTATGATTAACCTGAAGAAGAGTCTGGAAAATTCGAGAGAATCTTAGGCACCATGCTGGATGGCCCAGAGCCTCTCTCTGCCCCAGGGGCCTCTCTCACCCTGGGGGACTCTACAAGTCTCTGGGTCTGTACTCTCACTGATCCACATTCCCTAATCACTCAGGCGGTGAAGGCACCTCACAGATAGCTTAAGACATGAAGATATTTCTAATAGATTGTTTAAAAGAAAGAAAATAAATAAGAGGTGCTGTTACAGGTGGAATTGGGGTTCTCGCTTGGAGCTCTTAGTCTCATTAATAAAAGAATTTAAGAATAGACTCAAACGGAAACTCAAGGACAATTTTATTCAAGTTTAAAAGCAAAGCTTCCACAGCTGACAAGCTGCTAGGAAAAGAAGCATGGAGGAGAGAAGGAAAGAAAGTCATGCTGTTTAAGCCAGCATGGAAGTAACACACATCCACATCGTAGACAGTCAGACACATAGCAGAAGGGGGAGCATCACAGAAACACTAAGGAAGCCTAAAGTGTTACAGAAAGTATGCTTAGGGCAGAGATGTAAAGAAAAAAAAGGATAAGTTAGCTCTTCTGACTACAGAAAAGTGGGAAGATTCATGAAACAGTATGGCTGTGCTCTGTAAGAGAAAGCAAGGTAGCCCAGTCATGGGGTATAGTGGTGGTGGGGGAGGGGGCTACAAGCAGAAATAGTCTAGAGAGAGGTAACAACATCCCACTTCCGATGTGAATGGGAACTCTAAGAAAGAAGCTGTGAATACAAAGTCCCATTGATTGATTAGATTGTCAGTGTTGTGAATAATTAGGACTGTTGCCAAGCCCAGAGTCAAAGCATTTTGGCCATCTTTAACCCCCTTAACAGCTATTTATTGTCCTACTCCCGTATGTGACCTAATATCTTTGCAGCCATTAGATAAATCCTTTGGAATATACAAACAGATCCCCACTTTCTACCATCCAGAAAGCTAAGAATTCCTTAAGAGAGTATCTGAAGCTTGTAGTTGATATTTCTCCCCTTTTATGTAACCCTCCTACCTGGTATACCCACAAATAGATTTAATAATTATATCTGTTTATTATTTTCTTTGTTACTATAAAAATTTCATGAAGCTGTTACCATATTAGAACACAGTGTTTAGAAGAAACCTAAACCTGTGTTTTTATTACCAGGCCTTGGTAATTCATATTTGGTTCCAGAATAAACCATTCTTTTGATTCTTTGAAGAGAGAGAGAACTGTTTCTTTCATGGTCATCAACAGCAGACAAGCAGGGGATGCCGTTCTAAAACCCACTGAGGCAGTTTTCCAGGATTCTAAAAGTAGGTGAATACAAAGACAAATACAAACAATTGAATTGTGAACTGAAGTTCCTAGAGGGCAGAAGGAGCCATACCTTCATTAAACATTCAAGGCTGGTTGACTGATTAGAAGGACAATGATTATGGAGATAGAGTGTTCAGGGTCCAGAGCCAAATTATCTTGGACTATTTTAGACCTCTAAATAGTCCTGTATTATCCATTCCTACACTTGACGTAACATGTTTGTGACTATTAAATGAGTACTTTTGGAATGTGCCAGCTAACTCCTAGCTTCCACCAACCCAAAAGCTAAGAATATTACGAGACAATGTCTTAGACTTAGAGTAGAAATTTCCCATTTCCCTATGTAGCTATAACCTGTCTACCTGATGTCTCTAATATACATTTTTAAAGTGCACTGATTTATGACTTTCTGTTACAAAGACTCCATAAAACTGTTTATCACATGGGAGCACGGTATTAGTGTTAGCCTGATTATGTGACCACCATTCCATGGCCATGCATATATGAACCCAGAACAATCTGTCTCATATTCTCTTTGAGGTGAAAACTTTGTTGTTTGTATCAATGGTGCCTTCTGTCAGACACATGACCCTCCACACACTATCATGACTGAGGAAAGGACTCTCACTTCTTGCTACCATCTCCCATTATCTTCCCTACACCTGCCCTCAGATTATTCATTTTTCCCACTCTAGTGCCACCACCATAATCCAGCCATTATCACCAAGAGCCTGGACTGAAACAATAGCCTCATACAGCCATTACATTTTATTCCTACAATCTATCATTGCTACATCAGCAAAGAAGATCTAAGCAATCAGTTTGTTACTCCATTGTGTGCAACCCAAAATAAAATAGAAAGCCCTTGCCAAAGTCTTTACAATCCTCTTGGAATCTGTGGCCCTAAAACCATTCCTTTGTAGTGGGGAACAGAGTTTTGCAAGGGTTGCCTAACCACTAAGGGAATACCTAGATGGGTGCTTTTTGAGATTTCCTTCTTTGCCTAGACCATCACCCCCTCTGCTGTACAGAAAAATAATAATAATTGCACATTGATTTGACTACCACTTTAAGGCCAGAGAGAACAGCATAGCTGTCCAAATATGACTAGCCTCTGTCTTCCTTCTTCCAAAGCAAAAGTCACTACTTAAATTTACAATAATTGTTTCTTCTCTTCATTTTGTCTTAGCTCCAGTATGATTCTGAGACTCAGTAAGCAGTGTTAAAAGAAAAAAAGTCTTGAAACAGAGGTCGTGACATACTGGCCATAGAGAACAAGTTGTTTTGACTATGAACTGCTCATCTTGTGTTAGGAAGCTGAAGTTAGAAAGAACAGTCAGGGTCCTTCAATCTTCACTGGGGACACACTCACAATGATCTAAAGACCTATGACACAATTTGAATTCAAATAAGTTGAGTTGCATTTGAAATCATATGTTCATCTCAGCTATTGGCTCCTTGCTGGGTGTTCTTGGAGGAATCAATTCACCTCTCTGACCCTCCATTTTGACACCTGTACAAAGGGCTAGAGCCATATTCTAAGGTTGCCTATGAGCTAAGCCACAGTAAATGCTGAGGGGTGACATCTGTTGCTGAAGAACATGTCACACACACAGTTGGGATTGTTCTGCCTCTCCTATGGAGCATGTACAGGCCAAGGCCCCGGGATTGAGTTTGCACAACTAGATCACAACACCAGCAATGTCACTGTCACTTAGAAAAATAATCCTGAAAGACTCCCAATATCAGTAACCACTGGCAAATTTCAAAAGAAAAACCTCCTTGTTTTGACTTCTCTGCCCTTTTAAACCATAACTAACCCATTAACTGTCAGACTCCACAGTGCACAGTTGTAACCCCAGCACCTGGGAGATAGAAAGAGGATCACAAATCCCAGGCTATCCCAGGAAGCACTGGCAATAATGAATTAGAGACCAGCATGGGATACATACCAAGCTCCTATCTCCAAAAACCAAAACAAGAGACTGATTGGAAAGATGCTTCAGCTGCTAAAATGTTTACCTCACAAGTATGAAGAATTGAGTTTGGATCCTGAGAACCCAGATTGAAGAAAAAAATAAAAGCCAGCACTTTTAATCCCAGCAGTAGTGAGATGGAACATGAAGATAAATTAATTCCTGGATCTCTCAATAGCCAGCTAGTCAATCTTGCTGCAAAGCTGTAGGCCAGTGAGAGACCATCTCTCAAACAAAAGAAGGGCACCCAGAAGTTGTCACCTGGCCTCCACATGCATGCACATGTGCATGTGCAAATGTAATGCCTCCCTTCCACATTAATCTGGTTCAACAATGACTCAGTCCTCCTCTATATCATTTGTGGAGTACAGAATCAGAGAAGAGCAAGATATGATGCATGAGAAGCCAGAGCCTAGAAGGATTGCTAATTAAAACCTGGGTTTCAATCTTTGCCTTTGGATCTTTGAGGAGCTGCTCTATCAGAGACCTTGCAGGAAGTGGGTTAAATGTTGTTTAAACATGGTTACTAAGATGAGTGCAAAGAAGGGTCTAATTTGTGAAGGCCTGGGTAAGGCTAGGCTAAACCAACATGGGACTGTGCAACACTTTCTTCTAAGTTAAGACAAGGAAGGAAGAAAACAGTTGTAAAAGCAGACAGAGTAGCTGCAGGAGCCTGTCTGGGAAGGAAAGGGGAAGGAAACTAGCCCTACCCTAGCTCTTTCTCCTCCTAGCCTTCCTTCTCCAGCAATTTTTTTCCATTGATGAAATCCACAGACAAAGAAGAGCTTGCCACAGTCCCTAAGAATAGGTTCTGAGGACACACAGCAGGGGCAGGGTGTAAAGCTAGGATCTAAAGGAACAAATGACCTAGAGAAAAACATGACCTTCACCTCTTCCATCCCTTAAATTTCCTTCTGCTAGACATGTTCAGTAATGCATCACAGAGTCACAAAGTCTTCCAGGCCCTATTGAAATTCTCTCCCTTTTCTCTGCTCTCCCAGGAGCACTACAGGATTACTGCAGCTCACAGTCTTCTGTCTTCAAAAGATTAAAGCATCCCCAGGAAAAGGCCACTGTTTCCCAAAGGACAAAGGCCCATTTGTGCTCATTCCCATAAGAAAACGACTCTTCAGAAGGCAGGTACATGTTGATTTCTTCCCTGGATTAAGAGGAATGGGCTGTTTTGTAGAATGGAGATTGAGAGGGAGGGACAGGCAGACACAATTGAAGTATAGTTTATTCAGCTGATAGTACTGTTTGAGTGACCACATGGAGACAATGACAATAACTACTGAGATTTGTTTCCTGAACACTTGACTGAGATTTAGCACTGTGTTGTCAATTGCTACATGAAGGTCATCTGACTTGACTGTCACACACACACACAAACACACACACACACACACACGCATACACATACACACACACATACATACCTATACACACACATACATACACATAAACACACACATACACACACACACATACACATACATACACACACACATACACATACATACATACATACACACACACACACAAAATTCTCATTGAATAGGTGAGGAACAAGTACACAGCTACAGAGAGGTGTACACCTAGCCAGAGGCAGAATTGGGTTTTCATAACTCTACGACTTTCTGTTAAGGGCTCTTTTAATCCCTGGAAGTATTGTTGCTGTCATAATTGGTGAAAGGAAGGTGTGGTGGTTTGAATAAAAATGACCCATATAGACTCATATATTTAGCGCTTAGCAAGTGTCATTAGGAAGTGTGACTTGTTGGAGCAGATGTGGCCTTATTGGAAGAAGCGTGTTACTGGTAGTGGGCTTTTGGGTTCCAAAACCTCAAGCAAGGCCCAGTCTTGCTCTCCCTTCCTCCTGCCTTTGGATCTGGATATAGAACTCTCAGCTACTTCTCCAGTACCATGTCTGTCTGGATGCTGCCATGATTCTCACTGTGATTACGATGGACTAAACCTATGAAAATGTAAGCAAAGCCCCAATTAAATGCTTTCCTTTATAAGAGTTACATGGTCATGGTGTCTCTTTACAGCAATAGAATCTCTAACTGAGTTGGAAGGGTTATAATGGAATCTAATGAGTATAACTCAGAGATACTTTTAAACATCCTACAATAGGCACAAGTCTCCTCAACAAAAAATACAAGGCTTCCAATGCCTGTGGTGCAAGGGCTGAAGGACACCCTGGTCTAGTTGAAGTCTGCAACCACCTTCTGTGCCCGTGCTGCTCTCCTGCAGCTTGGAAGAGCCAGCTTGACAGGGGAATGCATGCCTGACAGCTCAGTAGCAGAACAACCTTGGATGAAACTATTGGTTTCAGCTTAAAAACACTGAGGAGACCCAGAGAACCCGTGAACAAGGAAGAGCTCTGTGATGTTGAGTTTAAAGAAGACAATCCTGGCTACTGTGAGGAACCTGGAACAAGTGGTGGCAAGGGCAAGAAGCAGGGAAGGAAGTCTGTGGAGACAACTCATGAGGACAGCAATGCACATGGAACTTGGACCTGATTGAAGGTAAAATCACCAGGATTTGGTGAAGAGGAAGTCTGACTACCAAGCCCGAGATGAGAGCTAATTTGTGTGCCAGGGGCTATTTCCTTTGATACACGTAGCTTTGATGACAAATGTCCCCAAAAGGCAAATGTTAAAGACTTATTTCCTAGTAGTGTTATTTTGGAATTCAATAGAGCAGGGGTTGGATCACAGGTCCTTAGATCTTTGTGAGTATCCCTCCAAAGGGAATCATATGGCCCTGGTCCTTCCTTCCCGCAGCTTCCTGACACAGATGACAAGTTTGCAGTCAGGTTTCACCAACTTTGCTATGTGGCACACCTGTCAGAGACACGAATGAAATCTGGGTTTATATTAGGCTGCAGAAAACCTTTTCTGTTTATAACTTAGTTATTTTGCTGGGTTTCTATTGCTGTGATAAAATACCATGACCAAAGCAACTTAGGAGGGAGGAAAGGGTTTATTTCGACTTATGATTTATAGTCCATCATCCAGGGACTTTAGAGCAAGAATTCGATGCAGAGACCATGGAAGAATACTTCCTACTGGCTTACTCCAATGGCATGCTCAGTTTGCTTTATTATATAGTCCAGTACCACTTACATAGGGTGTCACCACTGACAATGGGCCTCCCACATCAGTCACTAATTGATGGAATGGCTCCATATGCCACCTACAATGGCTTTGGGCCTTCCACATCAATCACAGATTGAGAAAATGCACCACAGACTCATCTAGAGGCCAAACTTATGGAGGCATCTTTCCAATTAAGATTTCTTCTTCCCAAATATGTCTAGATTTCTGACAAGTTGACAAAAACAAACCTGCACAGTTATCTAAGAACTTGGTGACAGTCACAGAAGATGTATTAATATAATATTTTCTATCTCTGTATTGATCTATCTTCTCATAACTATCTCTGTATTTAACATATGACTATGTGTTTCTCATGGGCAGGACAAAATGAAAAAAATTGTTATCCATGAAGAAAAAAGTTAAAGTCCATTGTCAAGGCCACCAGATATGTGGGTCCGGAGTGTTTACAATGCAAATGGTGTCCATAAGGGTAAGAAGACAGAAGCACTCTGTATGGCCCAGTTTATTAAGAGTGATCTCTTGATTTTCATTTGACCATCCCTAAGATTTAGTGTGTGTTGGGGTGGGGGTAATCCAGAACAATTTCAAATTGAATGAGAGGAGTCTAAGTGAACACTCCACATCACTTTCTCTGGTTCTTTAACAGAACTGTTCCACACCTATGGAGGAAAAGAGGCAAGGTGGCACCCATAAGGTCGGATAACAAAAGTAGACACAATGGAAGGCATAGCTCAGCTCTAACTGTCTAACAATAAGCATGCCAGCACTAACAAAAAATGCTCGGGCATGACAGCCTTCAGCTAGGGAAACAACAGAGTAGGTTGGCGTCTACTAGGTGGGAGATTAGACTTGCCCCCCTCAAGAACACATCCAAATCCTGCCCTGAGAGTGGAAAATGCAAATAAGGCATGCTAGGCTCTCTATGTTAGCTGTTATAAAGTCTAAATAGATGTATCTAACAACTCTTAGTGTACCTGCAGCACAGGCTGAAAAACATTAACCCAATAGTTCTGACCACATCACTTATTAAAAAACACTCCCTACAGGGCAGGAAAAATCTTCCAGACCTTTTTTTTTTTTTTTGAAATGTATCAACGATTTGTTTGCAGCAGCTGACAGAACTTCAATAAATGCTCACTCAATATGAGCCTGCTTTCTTTCATTTTCTTCTAACAAGCATTTTCTCAGTTCCCACCCACGTAAACACCCCTATGTTCTTTCCTTCCATGCAGGTAGGATACAGAGAGAAAAGATCAAATATGATGAAGAATATGGTCCAGGGCCAGTTACACACCTAGAGATGAGTCATGAACTCCCGGAAGGATGCTAAAGCAGGCCCTCTCCAACCCCTATCTCTCTCCTAGGCTCCTAGCACCCACTATCTGGAAGTATCTCCTTGGACATACTTCAAGGCATGTAAGATTCAGCAAGTCCTCCTTCTCTATCCAAATCTTCTCCTGCCCCAGAGTCCTGAGTTTCAGAAAACATCATTCAAGCCAGACACTCACGAGGTCCTTCACAAGTATCTTTGCCTCTTCCCACTTCTTGAGTACTCAGCATCCCACCTCTATATTAGTTTGCACCCTACCCAGAAGAGAACCCAGAAGGAAGATGGAAATACAAGTATTGATTCTGGGAAACAGTAGAAACTCAGGGTAAAACAGGAGGGAAGAGAAGGAAACATAACTCAAGGATGCATTTACTAAGCCACTTGGAACATGAGCAGTGAAGTTAAATTCCTTGTGGAAACATGCTCGGGCAAAGAGAAAAAAAACACTGATAACATTTGGATTAAGGTAGAAAGTGGGGCTAAAGGAGGAATGAACAAGACATCAAAGAAGCTGGCTACAACATCAAATCCTGTAGAGTCAAATGTTTAAATAGCCTTCTCTAAGAATCTAGGCATTTCCAATGGTAGCTTCATCCATCTTTGTCCAGGTTGCTTTCTGATTTTGTAGTTTTATCTGTCTCTGTGCCTCCTCCATTCTGCTCTGTTGTGACTCCTCTCCAAACCACAACCTGCAGGAGGTAGTTGTCGTCAAGTTCACAGAGCAGGCACCAGATCAGGTTCTTTGTCCCTTCTAAGTACATGCCTTCAGACAAAACACTTCTTATTATCTGCTTTGCTTTCAAGTAAAAAAGAGGCATTAAAATGGTACCCACTTAATAGGATTATTGCAGGTATTAAATGAATGAATACAGTAAAAATGCTTAGAACAGCACTTGGTACATTCTGGGTGTGCCAAAATGTTAAGGTTTCTATAGCAAAAAAAGGAAAAAAGAAAAAAGAAAAAATATTCATCCCATTCTGGGAACTAAGTTCTGAATAAGTTGCCTTTGATAGCTGATGAAAGACCTATGGGGAAGCCTCATGTTATTCCTGAAGGACAAATCTTCACCAAGAATCACAGATATTGTTGGAGCAAGAAGTTACTGTAGTGAGAGCAACAGGAAAAGAGGCTGCCTCTGTACTTTGTTCATTGTATGTGTTGAACTCAAGGAGCCAACAACATAGAGGCAGAGTGAAGTCCTCCACTGTCAAGGAGAACTTTCCATACCCAGGGTAGCAATTACAGTCAGTAGAGAAAGCCCTTAGAACCAAGCTGACACATTAAATCTGTCTCCGTTACTAAATCGTACTCTGTCCTTAGGAAGATCACTTTCCCTCTTTGAACCTCAGTTTCTCGATCTGTAAATTAACAAATAATAAAATCTGAAAATGTTATGAAGGTCAATCATTATACTTAAAATGTTACATTATGAATAAGCTTTGAATAAGTTAGATTTCTTCTTTCTCCCCACATACATCACTAGTTCTCTTAGTGTGAATTTTTGTTTTTCCATCAATACTGTCTTAGATATTCTAAAGGCCCCATTTCAAATCCTTTCCACCCACTTTTTCAGTATAGTCACTGGAATGACAACTGTATGTCTTTGGGTACAGGCTAATACCTCCCATCTCTGGTACCCCCTTCCCTCTGAACAAGCACATGTGACCTCATGATAACTTCCTTATGAACAACTAAGCTTTAACTTGGTTCTTAGAGATTCTAATGTTCTTTAAGATGAAGGAATTGGACTACAGTTCTGCTCTGGGTGACTTAGATGGAATTTGATGAGAGAATTCTTTTCTGGAGGTAGAATTTTGAGGTATATACTTGGATAGTCACTCTATATGAAGAAAGAAAGACAGTTAAAGTATAAACCCACAGGGATTTGTGGGCAATGACAAAGAGCTTGCATTGTTGTTAGATCGGGGATCTCCAAGTACCATCTGAGAATAGACACAAGAAAATCTAAAGAAGAAGAGTTCAAAGTCTGGTGTGGTGGAACAACTTTAATCCCAGCAACAGGGAGGCAAAGGCAGATGGATCACTGTGAGTTCAAGGCCAACGTAGTCTATAACACAAGTCCAGGACAGCCAGGGCTACACAGAGAAACCCAGTCTCACAAAAGAAAATAAAACAACAACAAAAGACTGTGAATGAATATATAAATTATACATGCAGATGTTTGTTTCACATTATTGTACATGCAAGGTCACTTGAGCAGAAACTGTTAATAGCTAGATAAGATGGTCCAAGCAGTGAATGGCAGCCAGCCTCCTTAATCTCCTTATCTGTCCAGGTGCTAAGCAAGAGTCTAATGCATATAACAGCATGATACAAGGGTTGAAGTCATTTATAGACCTAGCAGCATGGGATCTCCTCATTGAAGATTAGCTAGCTACTACTACTACTGGGTAACAAAATAAACAGTAGCAAAACCGACAAATGACCCCTTACAGTGGCACCATGAGGACAACAGCCACCACTTTGTGGCAAATTAATGACACTGGTTCCTTCTCTTGTTAGTTTTGTTTTTGTTTTGTTCTTATGAATTTGTTTGGGCTTTTTGATGACATTTTGTTTTGAGACAAGATCTCATGTCATAGTTCTTCTTGGCTGGATCTCATTATGTAGCCCGAGCTGGCCTTCAACATGCAGCAATCTTCCTGCCTTAGCCTCCTGAATGCTGAGATTACAGGCATGATCCACTACTCTTCACTCTTACTGGTTTATTTTCTTGAATATCATATAAACATATCAACAGTTATACACAGAGGAATAAACACCACTCAAGCTGTAGGTTTAGTGACTCATCACATTTCTAGTCAGTACCACCAATCATGGTCTTAGAGAATGTCCTGAACCTGAGGCTACAATTACACCACTCTCTATCGTACTACTCTCTTGAGTCTCCAGTGTGCAAGGGGTAGGTTGCGAGACTTTTCAGCCATCATAATCCTGTGAAGCAACTCTTTATAAATCTTAAAATGGTATCTTATGCAATCTTGTACTAAGAGATTCATGATAATTTCACTATGAGTGCATAACCTCATGACCTTCAACAGTTAAATACTCTAGTAAAAGCTCTGTGGCAGAGCCAACTCTAAGAAAATTTAAGAATGGAACCCAGTATTAAGGTTGAGGTATTGGGTTACTAATAGCTAAAATATGCAGGGCCAAGTAGGGTTGGTCTCTCTTATCTTCAACCCACGACACACTTGTGAAATTTGTGATTCCCATGTCTACATTCTGGTTCCTTTACTATGGCAAAGGAAAACATATTCTGCAGAAAGATTAAAAAGTATACCAAGACTGACAGGAATCATGAACATTGATGATTCGACTGTAAAACTTTAGTTGAAAGAACGTTTCTGTAAGGTCACAAAAGGCACACTGAGGAATCATCTTTTGGTGTCTTCATGAATCACAGCTGCCATGACATGGCAAGTAGAAATGCCAATACTCACATTTGACAAAAGCAAAGCACCTATTTAGCATCTGATTTTTTTCAGGGATATTTGTGTTTCCTTATCAGGCAAGCAAGGTGGATGTGCTGAAACATTCACCAAGGGTAAAGGAGGCCAGAATAGTGGGTGGCTGGAGGTGGAAATGATGATTATGATGATGGTGATGATGATGATGATGATGATTGATTGATTGATTGATTGATTGATTGATTGAAGTCTAAGAATCCTTCTCTGCAGCAGAAATTATAGCTTGATCTAAAACTCACCCACATGGAGTACTTTGTAGAGATGGTAACCCATTACTGTCTCATGGACTCTGTGATAGACTAGAGTTAATGTTGGTTCAAGGGATGTACAACGCAAGCAGTATTTTGTGCTGTGGATTGCTTTCTCTTGGTGTGCCTTTTTGCCATAGCTATTGAGACGGCAATCAGCTGCAGTGAGGGGTAGTATGGCTGACTCTCATCCCAGCTAGTGTTCCTCTTACAAGCAGTGTGCTTGAAAGCCAATTGGCTGCTCTGGAACATGCTTGTATTTGCTAGATAAATGAGTAAATAGATTTATAAGGGATTGCTTCAAAGGAGTATGGAGGCTGAGGTGTCTCACAATCTACCATTACATCCTAGGGACTCAGGAAACCAGGAGAATAATTGCAACCTGGAGTTGAGAACCTGATAACCAAGAGAATGACGATTTAAGTGTCAATCCAAGACCAATGTCCCATTTGAGCAGACAGAGAAAATTCTTCTCTCCTTCTCTTCTTTATGGGCCCTCAATAATGAGTTGAATGATACACAAAATCACTAAGAATAAACATCTACTTTACTAATACTTCTATTTAAGGGTAATCATTTCTGCAAATATATTCACAGATACACATAGTAATAGTGGTTAGCCACATAATAAGGACCCCATGACCTAGTCAATCTGATGTATAACATTAACCACCAAAACGCATCACTCTGGAAGTGTGAGGAAATTAACAACCTCCCTCTTGATTTGTAAGGAAGAGAAACTGGATTTTAAATATCTCCCTGGGATGGTTATTCACAATGGTCAGTTTGAGATGCAGCATCATCTTAGATAGGCCTCTGGGTAAGCTTGTGGGGATGACCTTGATTACATTAGTTGAGATGGGAAGACCTGTCCACTGTGGGTAGCACCATTCCCTGGGATAAGTCTTTAACTGTATTAAAAGGAGAAAGTAAATTAAGCACAAACATTTATCACTCTCTCTTCTTGACTCTGGCTGCAATGTAACCAGTTGCCTCAAGACCATGCTCCTGGGGCATCACTGTTATGGTGGACTGTAAATTTGAACTCTGAGCCAAAATAAACACTGTCTTCCATAAGCTTTTGTTGAAATATTTTATCACATTGACAGAAAAAGTAACTAATGCACATCCCTTCTGAATTTTGAGTAGACAATTTTGAGACATATTCTATCTCAATACTCAGAGAATACAGGTATGATGGAGTCCCAAATGCTCAAAGTGCTAAGTTGGTAATACCCACCACAGATAAAGGTGTTTTCCACCTTCCTTATTTTACTCATCTCCTGACTGCATTTCTCTATCTCTGAATCACTTTGCAAGATAAACTAATTCTCTGTGAGCCATCTTGAAAAAAAAAATAGCTTGATCTGTCTGAAACTGTTACTTCTTCTGTAAAATAGGAATAACAACTCCCTTTCCAAGGTTTCTATAAACATTAGCATGGGGGTGCCGAACCTGACACCAATGCACTCCAAGGTCATGGACATATAGGAAAATCCCCCAAGGCAAATAACAGGACAGTGTCTGACAGCTTCCTCAACTAATTATTATAATGATCATTGGCTTTATCCTTTCTTTTTCCTTCCAACCCATCAGTTATCCTTCATACAAACATAGCAGTTGGAGCATTTATGGTGTGAAAACTCTCTGACATATCTCTGATGATGAAGTAGGAGACTGAGCATTCATTTATTTATCATTTTTTCCCAAAGAAAGACCCTAAAGATTCATTTGTAGATCCAGTCCAAGAAAAAGTTGAACTGAAGTTCCCCAGTTACTGAACTCAGCAGAAATCCCTACTATTAGAATCACCTGGCTGGGCCTCTGAATTATTTGTGAATAACATTTTGTTCTTCCTGGGTTGTGGCATCTTATATCCGGAACCTTGGAAGAAACATTGGCAAGGGTCTCATGAATACTGCATGGAGACCTGGGAAACTCCAGGTAAATTAAAAATGAGGATGCAAAACCTGGATGCTTGGAGTGAATTCAGCTATGGCCATAGCAGGCAATTTTGCTAAATATGATCCACCTACTGATTCTCCATGCTCTTCCTCAAAGTCATGCCTCACCCTCTAAGGTTCTGTGATGTAGAGTCATTCACACATGCCTGCTACCTTCTGCAATGCTATGCTTATGACCTCATTCTCATCAGCCTTCCCAACATAGCATCTCCTTTGCTCTATTTTCTCAATAGATTTGTGTATTTGTTTGTTTTGTTGGGTTTTTTTTATATCTATGGATATCTTACATCATGTGCAGTGGCCATGGAGGGCAGAAGAGGGCATTGAATATCCTGAGACTGAAGTTATAGACAGTTATGAGCTATGTGCTGGGAGTTGAACTCAATTCCTCTGGAAGAACTACCAGCGCCCTTAACCACTGAGCCATCTCTCCAGCCCTTCAAAAGTTTTTTTTTTTTTAGTTAATTAATGTTCAACCAACAACTCCATGCAATGAACACAATATACTATACTGACAAGTGGCATGACATGGCCTTTCCAAAAGTCAGTCCTATAATTTTTTTTTCTCCTGAAGTTACCTATGTTACACAAAGCCATCTACCAACACCTCTGAGTTTAAAAGGATGCAGAAAAATGACTGACACTCTGTCTGCCAGAGCCGTCATCACAGGAGCCCATACAGGATGCAGATACAAGAGAGATCAGGTTCCTGTCTGGTCTTGCTGATTGATTACCTTGCTAGATAATGCAGGGGCTAACGGATTCTGCAGTCTTGTTTTAGTTTCCCATTCAAAGGATGGGAGAACTGAGGTCTGGAGTTAAGAAGAACTCAATCAGGATCCCACAGCCAGCCAATAATAAGTCAGGAAGAAAGCCAGAACCCGTGCATTCCCCTACCTCTCTATAACCCTCCTTCCCCCATCTAAAATGCCCACCATCCCATTCCCAGGTGAACCAC
>CAJQZJ010012348.1:5261754-5306016 GCA_907164525.1 Lophiomys imhausi | reverse complement strand
AAAGAGAGTTAGTCCATTCTCAGCACAATGATAGGGTTAGAAACTTGTGTCAGTCTATGATTCTTATTTACTCAGTACTGCTGGGGATAAAGAAGAGAACTTCACAGGTGCTAGGCAAGGGCTCTAACACTGAGCTGCATATCAATGTTTAACTACTCTTGCATAGAAGCCCTAAAAAGTAGATGCCCCAACAGAAGACTCCAATTCTGCTTCTCTACTTCTTCAACCTTCTCAGACACTTTATGCATTTCCTCCTGACTGCTCCTCCTTCCAAAGTATATGTGGAAGTAGCCTCACACACAACTCAAGCATTTGTGCAAGAGAACCACTCAAAGCCCCCAAGATTTACTCTTGGACATTCTGATCTTCACAAGTTGAAATGAGGAACAGCTATTGTCATATTATTTCCTAGATCTGCTGCATTGCTCCCAACTTAGGGTCAGATAGTGATATAAATCTGTTCTGACACTATGACAACTTAGATATGTTCTATTGTAATTTTCAGAACAAACGTGAGAGATCCTATAAGCGCAGGAGGTCAGAGGTGGTCTAGGTAATACATCAAGGAGTTCATCAATAGAAGTTGAAATATACCAATGCACCCAAGTGTTTACATTCTGCAGAGCACAAGCTAAGCTAACACATTCCCTGATAAGAACAGGAAAACAGGCATCTAAGATCCAACCTGAGTTCCATCACCCAACTTTCATTGGCCCTACTTAGTAATTATCCCCTATCTTACATCTGGAGCTACAAAACTGGCTCAGTCCCTGAAGGAGAGACTAACATTCTTTGAGCATGTGGCATGTGACCATGTAAGAGTCTCTCTCCCTCTTCCCCTCCCTCCTTCTCGCACTTTCCTTCTCTCTTTCTTTCTTGTCTATAAAATGAGAATATTGGAATGATGACTGTATTTGCTTCTGGAATTGCTAAACTCAAATATGAAAATCCACATTAAACAACTAGCACAGGGTCTGCCACCTGTACTAAGTAATAAGTAAACACCAACTGTCACGATGGTGGTTTTATAGAACACTCATGGCAAAGAAAGATGCTGCAAGAAAGGAAGAGAGGCATAGATTTCCTAAAGATGAATTTTCCCTGAGTTTATTTCAGGGAAAAGGACTAAAATAAAGTTGGTGGGTATGGAGGTCAGGCATAGCAGGTCAAGGGCATATACAAAAGGTCAAAGAGGCATGACAGATTCTCTTGTAGAAAGAAGAGAGAATGAATCAGTATGTTGGCAAACAGATCCCAGAATATACAAAACATTGCATTTTAGAATCTGGGAATAGCTAAGTCAGTAAGGCAAGCAGAAGGACTTTAGTTCAATCCCCAGAACCCATGAGTAAAACAAACACACAATTAATTAATTAATTAATTAATTAATTAATTAATTAAAACAGCATGGCACAGTGGCCCACACTTGTAATCATAGCGAGGGTAGATAAAAACAAGAGGGTAGATAAAGACATGGGGCCTGGCTAGCCTGTCAATGCAGACCACTTGAGACTGGATGACCTACAGAATTCTAGGGAGGCACTATCTCCAAAAAAAAAAAAAAAAAAAAAAGATGTGGGAAGCATCTGAAGAAGACACGAGATTTTCCACATGTTAATACAAATATACATGTGTACCAACACACACATATACATATGTGTACACACACATACATACAACCCTTGTATCTGAGCTTAGAACTAATATCATTCACAGACATTCACTGTTTCTCCATCCCCTAACAGCTAGTTTTCTCTAAAAGTGTAGCCATTTGTAAGTCAACCACATTCCACTGGAAAGCCACATATTCAAGAATATTTGGGTGTCACAAAAGTCTTAATGTGGACAAAAAGATATAAAGCATGGTGGGAGGGGAAATGAGGGTGGATCTAGGAAGAGTTGGAGGAGGGAGACTGAATATATCAAAACATTTTATGTTCAAATATTCAAAGAACTAATAAAAATAAAAAGAAATGTTTTGGTGGTTCAGATTTCTCTTATGAATACAGATTATAATTTTTACTTATTATAAAATCAGTCAATAAGAACAAGACCATTTTGATTAACAAATTGGATGTTATGCTCAAGTTGATACAAAACCAAAAACATCATCCATGACCCCTTGACTGCACCCTTTTAATGTTTATCAGAACAAATTCATTGGTTTCATTAGTTCTGTTGTACATTATCCTGAGAACATGGTTTATATGGATAAATAGCTGAAAATACTAGTGGGTCAAGGAAAAAGAAGAAAAGGTGATTTGTAATATTTAAATGTTCTTCAAAGTGATCCAGAAATATAAAAGGAAATTAAAGAGACATGAGTTCTACAAAATTATCTCCTTCCAGTTTACATCTATGATAGAATGGCTCACCACATGTGCATTTGTTTATGAGCTGCTTCCTGAGTGTCTAAGGCTCTATACTCTGGGAATACTGTTGGAAGCAAAACCAAACCAAAGGTATCCTCTTGAGGGTTAAGCATTTGGCACATGCAAGATGGAGAATTCACCCATCAATGGGGCTGATCTGTGACATGATAGTAACAAGTGCTTTGGACATTATTAATAAAGCAAGAAAGTTGAATGGGGTGCATGCTGAAGACAGTTTGACCACAAGGACACTGAAGTGGATCATGTGGAAGAAGTGTCAGAGACAGTCTTGATGCTGAGATAATGGCAAGCCAGCTATAGCCATGACCCTGAGGAGTTCATGGAAGAGCAAGAAGGGTGATGGGAGTATCAAAGGAGAAATAGTGAAAAGAGAGCCTTAGGGATGTGGTCAGAAATGAAGAAATGGAAAAAGTGGCCTTGGAAGCACCGCCTTTGTGCTATTGGAATCTTTTCAACAAAGTTAAATTTGCTGTTTCTAAAGGTCGCTTAGGATGCCAGGCTGACAGGGTGCATACAGCACAAAGACCAGAGGCTGTGACAATGGCCCAGGAGCAATGGCTAGTGGCAAGTACCATGTGATAGTGGAATTATGACCTCTGGCTGGATACTGGTATGTTTTGAAAGTAGAAACAGCAGAGGATCCTGACCAGTAGAATGCAGTGTATGAAAGAAAGACTGGAGCCAAAGCTATCCGTCAAAGTGTTTGGTCCAAGTAGCAGTTAGGAAGGAGCTGCTGCTTCAGCCTCAGATCCAAGCAGGTGGGTCTTCTTTGCTAGACCAGCCAGGAGATGCCATCACAGATAGTCCCCAGGAATGTGTCTCCTAGACAATCCTAAGTCCAATCAAGTTGACAATGAAGGTTATGCATCATAGTGACTGATATCATGGTGTGTGACTTTGATGAAGTCAGATTTGATGGAGTGATGGGAACAGAAGACCAAGTAGAATGGTGCAAGGAAAAAGTAGAAGAAAAAGATTGAGTCAGCAGTAAAAAAATGGGTCTTCTTAGAATTTTTGCTTTGAAAAGGAACCAATCATGAGATGGCATTTGAAGGAGAGTAAGATTCCAGTGTCTTTTTGGTGTATCTTTTAATACATTTGTGCACCTATGTGAAGGGACCAGGAGAGAGAAGCCCATGTGATATCTGTAAGGGAGTAAGGATGCTTGTCCCTGGCTGGACTGTAGAGCAGAGGGCTGCCCGAAGGATAGTGGCAGTGCAGTTATCTTTATGATCTAAATACTAGGTGAGAAGGAAGGAAGGGGAAGAGAGGCTAGAGGTTCAAGGAAGAAGAAGATATATAAGACAACCTTGATGAGGAGAGAGAATGGCCCAGAGGAACATGTTCTGCTTCCCAGGCAGTTCAAAAGCCCAGGGGAGATTAAGAAACCCATGCTTGTGGGTCAAAAAAAGGACCAGTCCCTCAGATACATTATCAGATTCAATTGCTTTCTGGGAAGGTGCAACACTGAAGAGGCAGAGTTATAACCTGATGGTTCCAGATCTATGAGAAGGACTGGAATCAATGTAGGCTTTGAAGACAAGATACTTGCTTATAAACCCTTAATCCACCACTCACTAGCTGTGCAACCTTGAACCAATTACCTACACTCTCTGTGCTTCAGTTTCTTCACCAGATTCTTAAATAAAGATAAATGTTTGAATGGAACAAAATGCTAATTATGCCCATTTTATCACTGTAGATTACATATATACATATTTAGAATAGTGCATTATATAAGTGTAAACACTATGTCACAGCTAAATTTTTAAATAAGTAGGCAAATGTATATACAATGTTTGGAATAGTGCTTGGATCAATTACAATGCTCTGTGTTAGCTTTTTGAAAAAGCCTGTGAAGGTCTCTGTGGACAGTTAAAATCCTTGGTGTTTGGCAAAAGAAGGAGGAGAAGAGAAAATGAAGGGGGAAGGGAAGAGAAAGGGGAGGAATAGGGAGAATCATCCATGAAGTGTGGCATTTAAGAATAGTAAGAAATTATCATTCATTTTTAAAAAATCTCATCTGGCCCATTTTGGCAGAATACACCCCCAGATTTGTATGTCTAATTTACTTTTAGTTGTTTATTCATAGAAAGTGTTTGTTGGGGCCAAACATCATTTCCATTTTTTATACAGACACATTATCTCCTGCCACAGCTGGGATAACTAGAAGTTAGTCCAAAAGCTTCCCTTGTCACACTATGTTGTGGCTGGTGTGCCACAGCAGGCCTCTGCACATCAAAAGCAGCTTCCTGACACATCCTGTGATTGTTACTGTTCATTCTCAGCTTGACTGGATGTGGAATCAACTAAGAGGCAAGCTGCCAAGTACTCCTGTAAGGGATTTTCTTCAACAGATTATTTGAAATGGAGAGATGCACCCTAAAGATAGTTCTACTTCCTGGTGCCAGCCCAGATAAAAGATGGAAGACTGAAACTTTGATTTTTTTTTCTGTTTGCCTACTTGCCTTCACTCTTAATGGCAAGTTTATCCATCCTGTTGTTGCTACTGCTACATTCCTTTGAAGATATTAATATCCAGCTTTATGTTTCCAACATAGAAGACCTGAAGCTCCCCAGGAATCCTCTAGACCTTCAGTCCCAGACTGGAACTGCTTAAACTTCCAGCCTTGTGAAGTTATCAGCTACCAGGTCCTCTGTCTTTCTGGCATGAGACAGCCATTGTTAGACTGTCCAACTATCATGCAAGCCAATCTGATACATCACCCTCTAAAAAATGTTCTGTTTCTTTAGGGAATCCTGGGCTAATACAAAGCCTGAACCTCAACTAGAAGGACCAAATCCTGGCCAAGGAGTGCTATGCAGAGCTGACATATGCAGGTGATTTTTATCACAATTTAACTTTTAAATTAAAATTAATTTAACAGGGATGTAGTGAAAATTTTTGGTTTCTTTTTTTTTTTTAAATAATTTATTTTTTATTTCTTCAAGTTACATCTCAATCACAATCCCCTCCCTACTCCCCCCTCCAGTCCCACCCTTCCACCCTCCTCCCCCTCAACCCCACCATCCTCTTCCCCCCTTTTTTTTAGTTTAAGGTATTTATTTTCCCCCCAACAGCTCTCCCTTTCAGTCCAAATAATGGTTCTTTTTCTTATAACTATAAATACAATACAAAACAACAGAAATAAATAGGCCATGATTATAAGAGTTATATGGCTTAGCATACATTCCCAATGTCCAGTCCATATGTATTTGGCACCTGACTTTAACATTCTACTATCTAACCATCTCCATGAGTTTAAAGTTCTATATCTAACTCAGCTTTCATACTAACTTGTCTCATAATTTTAAAAATATCTTCTTAGATCCACAACACCCTCTTGACTCCTAAACAACTCAAAATTTAACTATGAGACTCTAGGTATCTATTCTTCAACCACCTCAGAGACCTGAGAGGGATGAATATATCTGATTATATAGGAAGTGCAGGGCCTGCAGCTTCCAAAACTAAAAAATGACTTAAAAATTTTTGGTTTCTTTAAAAACACAGAAATGTTACATGAGTTAGTTTTTGTTTTAATCTAAGGTATGGGAAATGGGACTGCTTCAGATTGTCCACAGCAGCTGACTATGATTTGTCTCATGCTCTAGCAGAGGCATGATTTTGCCAGCTGCAGATAGTTTATGTTTGGAATTCTGGGGACTCTTGAGAGGGCATTTAAATGCTAGAGTCTGAGATGGGAGGTGGTTGATGTTCCTGGTTGCTCCTGCTGCTGTTGTTCTTTGCAGTTTGTTGGATGCTGGTTAGAGATATCCTGATGGCAATGATCAAATTTTCCCCCAAGAAACTTGATGCCACTAATCAACAGAAACAGTCTAAAGATATTGATCCCCCCTTTCCCTTCTTAAACTTCTTTCTCTCCTATATAATGTTGGAGGATTGGAAGGGATAGGATTGGTGTATGGAGATAGGAAAAAGAATCCAATAAAGTGCCCTAAAGTCTTGCTACAGAGGGGATGGGATACAGCTCAGTTGGCAGAGTCCTTGCCTAGCATGAGTGAGACCCTGAGTTCCACCCAGAAACATGTAAACATGACACCTATAATATCAGCTCTTGGAAAATAAAGTCCAGAGATTTAGAAGTTCTAAGCTATGTAGTGAGTGTAAGGGCAGCCTAGTCTACATAACACACTTCTCAAAAAAAAAAAAAAAAAAAAAAAGAATGATTGTAACTCAACTGTAGCCAAAACACTGAAATGAAGGTCCAGGAATAGTAGTGACTTTTTCTGGAACCCTCCAGGACACCAGTACTGAAGTGGTGCATCCACTTGGATTCTAGGTAGTGAAGCTCAAAGCTGGACCCCAGAAGTTTTATGCTCACAGTGGTGTCAGTCATATGTCAAGATGATGAGTACATTCTGAGGAGCATCTGAGTCCATAGCCCTCACAGGGGTCTTATGGCCCTTTAGTTGATGGTATTGGTTGCTCTCACAGATGTGGTTTTACACTGAGTGGTAAAAAGTGCTATCAGAGCAGTGACATATGGAACTTTGTGTGGACTCACCCCCTTGTAGGTCTAAGGGCTGCCCACCCATCACCCATCCAACTTTCTATTTCCATGCAACAATTGAATATTCAGAAATAGCAGATGGAACCTCTCTTGCTTGGCTTTGTCTGATCAAAACCCATAAAGTAGAGAGAGATACAGAGGCGACTCAAAATTTTTCAAAAGAACAAAGGAATTGCCTTTTCCACGGCCTACACCTCTTTTTAGGGCTCTCTGACCCAGCATCAAACTCTTCCCCACTGTGCCTAAGCCTGGCTGCATAGCCCTCAACCATACTGCATACCAGCTTGTTGGGACTGACATCATCAAAACGAGCTTCAGGAAAGGCACTAAGGAATCATGGCAGTAGAAATTAGAATATAAGGTGATAGGGCTACTATTTCAATGCTCCTTCTGCTGACCAGACTCAGTGTTCTAGAATGTTTGTGTTAAATGAGGTGAGAGGAAAATGGTGTGGAGTGTTCTCCTATGAAAAGAACACTGCATAGGCAGACAACATCCCTGTACTTAGAAGCCCTGTGTCCTCGAGTAAGTGGCTTCATTGACTCTAATCCTAAGTTTCACCATACACAAAATGGGGACCATGGTTTCTATACTTTGTGGAACCCTTGTGATGTTCCAATGAGATAGTGCCTAGCACAGTGTCCTAACAGACTATATATTGAAACTCCCCTTGAAAACTGGATGTCTGGTGTCTGATACTTCATACCTAGCTCCTTCCTATGCCAAGCGATCTCTTCTTGTCTGAATTGACAAAGATGACTGATGACATTTTGGTTTTTATGGTTGGACAGACATGCTTACTGAACAGATGAATTCCTTTGCCTACAGGTCTCTGTAAGCAGTTGGTGAGATCTGGGACCATAGAAGCTGCATCAGCAAAGAATCTGCACTCTCAACTCAGAAGTGTAATCCAGGATGTGCTCAGAACTTGAAGACCTCCTCTGTTAATTTCTGGTAAGGGCAGTAAGTTTTTCAGGAAACTATACAAATAGTCAATGTCAAGTTCCTAAAGGGAAACAGTACTGAGACTCCAGAGGCTCTTGTGGCCCTTCTACCAGCGCATAAGCCAGTTATCATTCAGTTTTCCAACTCTGAGTCTATATGTATTGGTATGTAGTAGGTGCTCTCCAATTCTATCACATTCTTTACCTCATAACTTTTTAATACTCTTTCACTCTATGCCAGGTATAACATCCTGCCCTAGGTCTGGACATGTGTGTTAATAAACTTTTCATCACTGTTACAAAAATACATGAGGCATGTATAATCAGATATATTTATCCTTCTCAGCTCTCTGAGGTGGTTGAAGAATAGACAGCTTGAGTCTCATAGCTAAATTTTGAGTTGTTTAGGAATCAAGAGGGCGTTCTAGATCTAAGAAGATGGTTATAATAGTGATGCAAGTTAGTATGAAAGCTAAGTCAGTTATAGAACTTTAAACTCATGGAGATGGTTAGAAGGTAGAAGGTTAAAGTCAGGGGCCAAATATGTATGAACTGGACATTGGGAAGGTATACTGGGCCATTTAACTCTCATAAATGTGGCATATTTAATTCTGCTGTTTTGTATAGAATTTACTGTTATAAGAGAAAGAACCATTTGTTGGATTGAAAAGGGAAGCTGTTGGGGGGAAGAAGGTGGAAGGGTGGGACAGGAAGGGGGAATAGGGAAGGGTTTGTGACTGAGATGTAACTTGAAGAAAAAAAATAAAGTATTTATATAAAATTTAAAAAAAATTACATGAGGCAAGGAATTTAGAAAAGGAAATGGTTTCTTTTGGCTCCTGACTTTGCAAGCTCCAGTCCAAGATCAACATGTCTCTCTTGATTCCTTGGGGAGCATATGGCAGGCAAGCTCCTCTTGGCAAAATACTGGAAGCAATGAGAAAACAGAAAGAGACTGAGGTCCTGCAGTTATCCCAAAGCACAGGTACTCAAGACAATACACCTTATCATTTCAGTGTTTCTGTGGGTCAGTGTGAGGAACTCTGAATCAGAGCATCCACATAAGCAAGGAGAGAGTACTGATCCACACATGGGCGGGACAGCCAAAAGCAGCACAATTGCCCAGTGGAACCCAAGCCAGGGCAGTGACAAGGCAGAAGTCACTGAAGCTTTGTGGGAGACAGGGATACAGTTCATTGACACCAGAAGCACTAAACATTAATAACTGACTTTGGGGACTCAGGAAATGGCTCCATGAGTAAGAGTGCTTGCTGTATAAGTATGGGGACCTGAATTAAAATCCAAAGATCCACAGGAAAAAAATTATAGGCATGATAATGCTGGCACCTGTAACCATAGCACTGTAAGGGGCAGAGACATGAGAATTGTCTGGCTTGTTGGCTGCTGGTGTAGTACCACATTCAATTAGAGACACTGTCTCAAATGAACAAGGCAGGCAGAGCAAGACATCAGTGTCTTCTTCTGACCTCCACATGCACACATTTGTGTGTGTGTGTGTATATATATATATATATATATATATATACTATGCACATACATATATGTATATACCACGCACACAAATAATAATAATAATAATAATAATAATAATAGTAGTAGTAGTAGTGGTAGTAATAATAACTGACTTCACATCTCTGTTTCCTCATCTATGAAAAGGGCATAATAATATTTGTACTCAGAGTCATTATGAAAAATAAATGAGTTAGCATTTACAAAATACTTACAATAATTCCCAATGAATAGTAATAAATTGCTCGTGCTTTTAATATTAGAATAATCAGTTAATAATAACTAGTGTGTTTTTCAGATGTTAAACATTAAAGTCTCATTCACTCTTCACAGTAGTCTTTTTTATGTTTATTTATTATTTCATGTTACACCTTCACCACAGTACCCTCTTTCTACCCCTCTCAGTCTGGCCCTCCCACCCTCTATCCCGTATCCCTTCCATCCCACTCCCCTGGAGTGGAATGTCCCTACATATCAGTCCCCCACGCAAGTTCAGCAGTCATATGAGGGCCAAGAGCCTCCTCATACACTGGGGGACTACAAGGCAGCACCACTAGAACAAAGTGTCTCATTGACAGGTAACAAAGTCTATGTTCATGTTCCCTTTGGTGCATTGGCTGTAGTACAGTTATCCTGTACTATATGGCTAAAATCATATTATAAGTGAATAGATACCATGTACCTCCCTCTGAGTCTGGGTTAGCTCACTCAGGATGAACTTCTCTAGTCCCATCCATTTGGCTGCAAATTGCATGATTTTGCTGTTTCTGATGGCTGAGTAGTATTCCATTGTGTAGATGTACCAGTTTTATCCATTCCTCAGTTGAGGGACATCTGGATTGTTTCCAGTTTCTAGCTATTACAAATAAGGCTGCTATGAACATAGGTGAAGAAATGTCCTTATAATTTGCTAAGGAATCATTTGGATGCATACCCAGAAGTGGTATGGCTGGGTCTTGAGGTAGAGCTGTTCCAAGTTTTCTAAGATATCGCTGGACTGATTTCCATAGTGATTGTACAAGCCTGCACTCCCACCAGCAATGGTAGAGTGTTCCCTTTTCTCCACAACCTCCCCAGCATGTGCTGTCATTTGAGTTTTTGATCTTAGCCATTCTGACAGCTGTGAGATGGAATCCCAGAGTCATCTGGAGTTGCATTTCTCTGATGATTAAGGATGCTGAGCATTTCTTCAAGTGTCTCTCAGCCATTAGGGATTCCTCCTTTGTGAATTCTCTGTTTAGCTCTTTTCCACATTTTTTGACTGGATTATTTGGTTCCTTGGCATTTAATTTCTTGAGTCTTTGTAAATTTTGGATATTAGCCCTCTGTCAGAAGTGGGGCTGGTGAAGATTTTTTTCCCAATCTGTAGGTTGCCATTTTGTTCAAATGACAGTGTCTTTTCCCTTACAGAAGCTTTTCAGTTTCATGAGGTCCTATTTCTTGATTGTTGGTCTTAGAGCCTTCAGCTGTTGGTGTTCTGTTCAGGAAGTTGTCACTGTCACAGTAGTCTTATTTAGTTGGCACATGACCATTTTCAGTCTCAACATGGAGCTTAGTTAATAAGTTTAAGAAATGTGTGTACTCCTAAATGGGATATCTCCATCCAACTGTTCCCATTAGGGCTTAGAAAACTATGTGGAAGAGGGGGTGAATAGAGTGTAAGAGCCAGTGAGAATGGAAGACATCAAGGAAACAAAGCCTTCTAGACACAATAGGACTACAATACATATGAACTCCCAGAGACCATGGATACAAGCACTAGGCCTGCACAGGTCTGTGCCAGATGGGCCCCAGCACTGATAGAAGAGGACACAACCCCCATTCTCTAACACAGAAGCTATCTTCAATTGTCAACCACTCACAAAGGAAATACTAGCTTTCTCTAACAGAGAGTCTCATTGGGTATACAAACCACACTTATGGGAAAGCCCCATGCCCAGCAGAAGAGAGTCAACAAAAAAGGAAATTAATGTTACTTTTGGAGGTTTTGTTGGTTTTTTGTTTTGCTTTGTTTTGTTTTGTTTTTGTCTGCAATGCTTTATCTGGAACTTTTTTTTAACCTTACAGAGATTTTGCTTTTATATAAGGGTTTCTGATTTTGTTGTTATGAGTTTTCTGTGTATGTGAATGTGTATGTCTCAGGATCTGCATGTGCTTTTTTGGCTTATTTTTCTGCTTTTTTTTTTTGTCCTATTCTGGTTTCTTTTGTTTTCTTTTATCTTTTGTTATTATTTGCTATCATCATTATCATCATCATCATCATCATTTTATATGCCTGTTTGTAGTCTAATGAGAGAAAGAAAGGCTGTGGATTTTTTGTGGGTGTGGAAATGGGGAGGATCTGGGAGGAGATGGGGGGATGAGAAGCCATAATCAGCATATAGTATATGAAAAAAATCTATTTTCAATCGGAAAAATGTGCACATATATACAACTAGTAAGTGGAAAGTCAAGATTTGAATTCATGATCACTTAAAGAAACTTCAAATTCAAAAAGCTAAGGGAGCACAGTCAGCAACAAAGAAGGTAGAAGAGTGACAACAGATACAAGTGGGTGATTGAGCTGTCAAATGATGAGGGCTGCCAAGCCAAGGAAGAGCTGAGTTGTTCCCCTGTTCTTGGTGCCTCATGGGATCCAAAGAGGTGAGCCAAGGTTAAAGGACCAGAGATGCTGAAAGAAAGAAAAATCGCATAGGATAATGGGAGGTATTTACAAACCATATAGACCACTGAAAACAGAAACTGATGTCTCAATGTGGCCCCAGGGAATAGATCTAGGTCAAAGTGGAAGTTTAGGACCAGCTGACTGAAAGAAAGAACTATATAAGAAATCCATCTCTTAAAATAATAATCTAATGCCTAAGAAGTTAAGGAGCTCCACTAAACCCATGCCAGATGATTCTGGAAAACTACATGCCAAGGATGCCATGGAGAGATTCTTACTCTAGACAAGAAGTCAAAAGACTTACCTTTTGAAATCTCTTTCAATTCACAGTTGGGGCTTCCAAGAAAACAAATGCATACAGAGCCAAAACCTACCTGAGGAATGAGATGTCACCTGGTTTATTTCTGACTCCATGGCAAGAAACAAGGACAATTGATGGCAAAGTCCTATTTTTTTTTTTCAAGTAACAAAGATGAACTATACAAGTGATCACAATTTAAAAAGATAAAGTACATAATAAAAAACCATGATGCTGCATCATAGATCATGCAACTGTCAAAAGCTATCAATGGAAATGACCAGAGATACGCTCTTGGCAAAACCTAAATCTCCCAACGTAACCTCCCTTGCTTCTCTACTTGGCTCTGCCATAGTTCATTTCACTGGCAACCACAAGCCTGGCCTGGCCACCCTTTTTTCTCCCCAACTTTACTCTGATATCTCTGTCTTTTATGCTTGATGATCCCCAATGGCCACTGTCCCTGCTCTCCGCTCACATGGTCTTGAAATCCAGAACTTTCCAAACTATTTATTTTATTCTGCAAATCTCAGAAGTCACCCCAGATATCCATATAGGGTTTGGTCCCCTCAGATGTCAACAGTTCCTCGTAGGCTGTAGCATGTTTCTCTCCTAGGATCACAAACTTTATGTACACTCTACCTGAAGCTCCCCCAGCTTCCCAACCAGACATCTCTGAGTTTACCTTTCCAAAATTTACTCTAGCTTTTAACAAAATCAGCCCTTCTTCTTGATTGACACGAAATTCTGCTACTGCGTAACTTTCTCATTCTCTCTGTGCTTCGGGGTTACCATATTTAATAAGGAGGTTTGAATGAATTATTTACAAAGTCATTTTATTTCAATTTTGACATCAACTCATACCAAGATTCTAAGATTTTAAGTGTTTCCTGAGTTCTATTTGTCTAGAAGACAATATAATGGCAAAATAATAAAAGTAATAATAATAATCTAATTTTATTGAGCAATTGCATGTGGTAGAGCATTCTATGATTGATGCCTATAAGTCAAATCCAAAAGGCTTGCCCCCCATTATTCTGAAATATCATGAGGCAGTATAACAGAGGTTATGAGGCTTCCTCAAAGGCATGCCGCTGTGAAGTGGCCATCCAAAATTCAAGCTTTTGTGATTCAGTTCACATCACTGAACTCCAGATGGGAGCCAATCTTGAGTTTTAACTTTGGTTTTAGTCTTATCACCTCTGTGTCCTTGCAAAAAGCTTTTTCCTATTATGACTCAGTTTCTATAACTTTCAAATGGGAAATAAAATAACAGCTACTCTTCTTATTAATTTGATTATAGACCTGTAGGATTGAGTTAATCCCCAAATATAATCTAAAGATTTTCCACCCAGATTCGCTTATTCCTCACAATGCTTAATCTTATTGACCCTTGTGGAAAGACAACTTGATCTCCTAGCTTCACCACTGCAGGAAAGGGCTGTAAGGCTGGTATGCAGAGAAAGATTGAAAACTAAACTCTGAGGGAACCAGGAGATAAGTATTGATTTGCAGAAAACCAGTGTTGAATTGGAGCAAGGCTTCCTGTCCACAAGTATAAGAGAAGGTCTCTAAGAAGCAATGAGCAGATGGATTGGGCCTTTCCTTATAAGGGACTTTCTTCCATTCTCCCCATCTGCTCATGTCTCTGTGAGGTGAAGGAGGAGATGATGGCAAAGGTTCAGTGGAGGTTCTAAGATCCAGACAAAGAGAAGCCTTGCCTCAACTCCAGCTAGTTAAGTTTCAGAGATTTGAGACCACCCTTCTGCAGTGTTTGTTCCCAGGCTCCCTAGGAAATACAGAGAAACCCTATGCCAGAGAAATGAAGATATAACTAAGAACATCATAGAAGGTCTTTCAATCAGGAAGAATAGGGCAGGCAGTAGCCCATAGGGACCTTAAGGTGGGATACACCTTACCCTGCATCCTGCAGCATCAATATATCAATAGGGGTAGCACATCTGGTCTGAGATATCTACACTTTTGATCACTGGGACACCTAGAGCAAACTGAGAGTTCAAAATGATAGGCTAAAAGAAAGATAGTTATATTGATACTCCTGTCCACTTGAGTCTGTCACTTGAAATCAAGACAAGTGCATATGTAAAGCAGCACCTGACCATGGGATAGGGCTGCTGCCTTGCATTACTTGTACTAGCATAACCTCCTCTCCAAACCACATGCCTCTTGTCAGTCCCCATGTCTGCTTGATAACAATATGGAGAGATGAAATACATATGCTCTCTACTCTGCACCCACAATGATCATCTATCCAATTCCTAGGAGACAAATCACTTTCCTCTCTTCCCACCTGCAGATGCTGATTGATACAGATGAAAATGAAATATCTTGCTAGAGAAGACTTTATGCTAGAACTCAACCCAGCATGCATATCTCTGTTCATTAGTTAATCACCTTGTTTATTTAGTGACCTCCAGACTACATGAGAACAGATGGAAAAGAAAACCAACAAAAGTCATGCTTTGCAAGCCTTATAGAACTTGCACATCACCTAGGGATCTCGTTAAAATGGAGCCTCTGATTCAAAGGTCTGTGAAGAGGGCCTGGATTCTACATTCCTAACAAGCTCCCAGGTGCCAGTAATCCTGTTGATCCCCGGACCACACCAGAGCTCCAGCAGACACACTAGCTTCAAATCTCGACTGTGACTCTTGGTAACCATGTGACCTTCAGTAGGCTAATTAACATTTATGAGCCTCCATATCATCATTTCTGAGAGGAAACTATATAAATATTCCTACTGAAAGTTTGTATAGGTGATGATTAAGGATAATTCAAGAGAGTTGTGGCATATCATGGGTGTTCAGCATGCAGGAGTGTAAGTTACTGGGCCAGCATGGCCTCATTTCTGCTAAATATGGTAGAGTATCTTTGTATTAGATCCCTGGGTAATAGTCTGTGCAAGGAGAATGGCTTTGTATGAAATACCTCTGTGGTCATATGGAGGTGAGTGGCTCTTCTTCTATACTAGCTTTGGTGGATGTTATCCTCGAAATGGAGAATTACTCTGTACACTTCCTGGGATGGTACCCTTTTCCCCTCTCCTGTGTTTCTATCCCCAACTTGAGAGACATCTTTATTCATTGCGTATTGCAATTATAACAAAGAATAATTCCCACTACATGGATCCACTCATTGACATCAGCCTTGGTGTCTCTCTGTGAAGTCCCAGAGTTGGTGACAGTTTTACAGGACCTAACTATGGAAATTATATATGGACTCAAAATGCTGGAAATTAGATTACATGTTATTATGCAGAGAACAAAGGGAAGATGACAACAAACAAAGCCTTAGTGGAAAAGGCCTGAGTACATCAGCCTGAGAATCTGAAATGAAGCAGACACTCTGAAAGCCTGACTCACCAGCCATAAATAACCAAAGAGACACTGATACAGCTCTAATGGTTTCCCTGGTGAAATGAAGATGGCATTCACTTCTGAGAGGCAAGGCAAGCTCTGAAAACAAGCTCAATGAGGACCTCTAACCAAAAATCCATGTTTACCCTCATGAGGTATGTACATATAAGCAGATAGAACCAATATAAAAATTAGTACCAGATAAAGGGGCCAATGGTTGCAAACACAGAGAACCTCCTTTTCAAGTACCAACTCATCTCTAGAAAGTGGTCACCAATTTACAGACAAGGAAAGTAAATGCAAAACTCATATTCCTTTAAGACTTGTCTATGTGTAACAGCCAGAAAATGCCAGTCAGCTAGCTCATTTATCCCACCCCCTAGCAATTTCTATTTTATTCTACATCCACTAGAGACCACCCATGATGAAGCTTTCATGACCAATAAAGGTTCCGTGTCCAGTTGACTTCAGCTGTCAACTTTACACAACCTAGAGTCAACTGGGAAGGGGAAGCCTCAGTTGAGATCAGAGTGCCCTGTGGGTATGTCTGTGGGGTATTGTCTTGTTTGTTTACTGATGTGGAATGGCTGAGACCACTCTGAACAGCACCATCCCTAGGCATTTGGTCCTGGGCTGTATAAGATAACTAGCTGCTCATAGGCTTTGCAACATAAGCCACAGAACAAGCCAATAAGCAGCATTCTTCCACGGTTTCTGCTTCAGTTCTTGCTGTAACTTTCTTTAGTGATGTACTGTGATCTAGAAGTATAAGCTGAAATAAATTGTTTCCTCCCTTAAGTTGCTTTTGGTCATGGTGTTTATCACAGCAATGGAAAGAAAACTAGGACAGGATCCAAACAGAAGCTTGAAAACTAAACCTCTGATGTGTTCATGTAGATGAATGTTGTCCTTCCCTCCATACTGGGTATGTCAGTGACTGGAATGGAGTCTTTGCTTTCAGCCTTCTGTCCCTTCCAGTATTGGAACCACAACAGTCCTCACAAAAAGCCTTTGTTGAGCCAATCCTGTATTAAATTAACTGAGGATAACTTTAACTGAGTGGTAAAATAGAATAGTATAAAAATGATGATTTCAGTCATTTTATGCTCATTGCTTGATGGCATTAGGCACATTCATGAACACATTGTCTCTAGAAACTTTCAGTCTTAAACACCATTTCAGACTGAAATTCTGCATTCTCCTTGATAACTACTTAGTCTCACTTGACTCAACACTTGGTAACAACACCTCACTTTCTGTCTCTATGAATTTGACTAGTCTAGGTACTTCATAGAGCAGAATCTGAATCTATCCTTCTGTTTAAAGCTTACTTCACTTAGCATAATGTCTTCTAGCTTCAGCCAAGCTGCAGGTTACATCAGAATTTCCTGTCTTTTTATGATACAAAAATATTACTGAGCATGCAAGTTTTTTTCTTTATCTATTTACAGATGGATATAAATTTGGATGGTTACCACCATTTGTCTGTTGGGAATCAGGCTGCTATACACATGAGTATAGAGTATCTATTTAAGCCTCTACTTCATTTTCTAGGACATATCAGCTGTATCAGCATAGTAGCTGAGTCATGCTGCATTGTATAGTCCAATCAGTGATACACACTGATTCAAGTTGCACACTGCAACTTGTCCATATCCTTGCCAATAATTATTTTTTAAGTTTTTATAATAGCTGCTTCCTTTTTACATATTGAATGTTCTCCAAAGACCTGTGTACTAAAGTCTTAGTACCTAGAATCATTCTATCAAAAGGTGATGCAAGTGTTAGCAGGTAAGACCTAGTGGGAGTTCTTTGAGTCACTGGGGGTATTATTGCAATAGTATTTTGGAACCCTGACCCTTTCCTATTACTTCCTGGCTCTGCCATGTCTTCTTGCCTTAGCATGCTGCCGTTTTGTGGGTTCAAAGCAGCAGGAACCACCCAGTCAGTATCTGGATCTTCTCAAACTGTGAACTGAACTAAATCACTTCTGTTTACAAGTTTATTCTCTTTGTCTTTTGTTATAGTAGCAGAAAGCCTAACACAGTGGCCATGATATTTAGTGTGAAAAGGTATCTTATCGTGATTTATTGAATTTTTCTTGTTCCCAGTCACAGTAAGCTACCTTTCATTTGCTTTTTGTTGCCACTTTTATGTCTTCTTTAGGGAAAGTCTATTCAAATCTTCTGTTCATTTTGTTTACTTATTTAGTGTGTGTGTATGTGTATATGTGTGTGTGCATGTGTGTATGTGTGTACGCATGTGTGTGTATGTGTGTCCCCAATTTCTATGTCTGTGTGTCTCTGTCATCATGCACATGTGACAGAGTACATGTGGAAGTCAGAGGACAACTTCCATGAATGAGTTCTTGCCTTCCATTTTTTTTTAAAGCAGATGCTCTTTTTGTCTCTGCTGCTATACTCTGTAATCCAGGTGATCTGATCCATGTGTTTCCAGCCAATTCTCCTATCTCTGTCTCACATCTGGTAGTAGGAGATGCTAGGATTACACCTGCACACCACAGTATTTGGCGTTGTGCATGGGTTTTACTGATTGACTTCAGATAATCAAACTTACCTGTGAATCTTCTAGGCACTTTCATATATTTTTGAATTATTTATTTTGTAGTTGAGCTACAGGATATTCTTATAAATATTAAATATTAATAATTTGTCAGATATAGAGTTACAAGTATTTCTCTATTTTGTGTATTGTTTTTATTTTTAATTGTCAGAATAATTGTACACATACATGGAGTAAAGTGTAAAGTTTCAACACATGCATACATTGTATAATAGTGAAGTCAGGATTTTTAGTCTACCCCCTCAATCATTTACTGTGGCTTTGTAGTAAGATTATTCAAAATTCTTTTCAAAACAGGCATGGTGGCTGATGCCTATCATCAGAGAACTTGGGAGGCTGAGACAGAATTGCCATGGATTTCAAACTAACCTGTCTACAGAGCAAGTATCAGGTTATCCTAAACCTCACAGCAATACTCTAAGAAAAAGAAATCCTCTCCTATTTCTACTTTGAAATACGCAATATTATGTGTTGATCATAACTTTCTGTGTGCTAAGCATGAAATCGCTGCTGAGCTACACCCATCCCTCACAATGCAAAATGACCAGTGGGCTGCCTTTTTATTTGCTCACAGTAACTTTTGATCCACACATATCTTTAACTTTGAGGAAATCCAGTTTATCAATATTTTTCTTTTGTTGCCTGTGCTTTTGGCGTTGTATTCAAGGAATCATTGCCACTGTCATGAAGCCTTTTTGATTCTTTTGAAGTTTTATAGTTTCACTTTTCACATTTATTTGATTCATTTTGAGTGAATATGAGTTAATGGTCCAAATCTAGTTTTCTTAGTACTGTTGATTCAAAAACCTGTCCTTTCACTATTGGATGGTCTTGGTAACCATTTGTATGAGTCATAAGTGATTTTTACTTCTGGATTCTCTATCCCCTTCCATTAGTCTGCATGTCTGCCTTTATGTCATTTTCCAGTTTTTAATTTATTGTCCATTTATTTATATACAACCGTTACATATTACATGTATGGAAGTTAGAAGACAACTTTTTGGGAGTTGGTTCTCTCCTTCTACTATAAAGGTACCTGTAGGGGTTAGATAAATTAGATTTAGAAAATATACAGGAGTTTCTGATACTGTCTCTTAATTCGGGGCCTGAAGAGCATTATCAGCATGAAGTCAGGACAAACAGGAAAGACTTAATAGACTGAAAAACAAGGTTGAAGTCAGGAAAACAGGAAAGACTCAATAGACTTGAAGAAACAAAGTATCTGGCCTGACATTGTTTTCAGCTGCTAAGTGGGCAGAGCCCAAATTAAGCTGAAACAGAGTTCCTCCTATTTAAGGACAGTGCATGGAGCCCAGAAAGAGAAGAGACCCCTGATGCTAGAGAGCTCCAAGAGTCCTGCTGAAAAAAGGGCTGGCCATTGATGGCCAGCTCTCTCCCTGAAGCAGGAAGAAGCTGGTGAGCAAAGAAAGCCTGAGCAAGACACCAAAAGGCCAAGGACTGGACCCTGTGGCTCAGCTTTTGCCTGGAGGGGTTTGATCTGTCCGATCAGTGGCCTAGGGGAAACTGTGCCTGGCTTTAAGGACTGAGGCAGAGCAGCTGAGTTCCTGATTCAAAAGAAGTAAGTTGGCCTGCAAACGGCTGGGGTCTCCCACAGAGAAGAAAGCATGAAGCCTTATTTAAGGTGAGACTGTAATAACCAACTTACCCTGACGAACCTGCATCTGAGAGATCCAGAAAAAGGACTGCTAAGTGTGTTAAAGAATCTACAACAAAGACTGTGTTCCTGACGACTGAGGACCTGCCCCAGAGACTGTATCATTCTAAAAGGTTAGAAAAATAATTATCAATAGGTTTATTGGATAGGTTAAAGGGGTTGTAGGAATTTATAGGATTAATAGATAAGAAATTGTTGGTGTTTGTTATAAGTGAATTTAGTGATAAATTCACTTATAACAAAGTGACTGAGGACTTGCCCCAGAGACTGTATCATTCTAAAAGGTTATGAAAGTAGTTGTTATAATTATCAATAGGTTTAGTGGATAGGTTAAAGGGGTTGTAGGAATTTATAGGATTAATAGTTAAGAAATTGTTGGTGTTTGTTATAAGTGAATTTAGTGATAAATAAATAAGAGTTAAATAATAATTTAAAAGTTCGGTTACAGGTACCAGTGATCAAAATCAGATCATTGAGTACACTGATAAAGCTATCTTGCCAATTCTTTTATGTACCTTTAATAAGCAAATTTAAAAATAAGAAAGCATGAGTACTTCACCTTTGTTCTCATTTCTTAGTACTGGCCATAGTGGTCCAAGAATCTGCATGCATTTCAAGATGGGTTTGTATATTTCTGTAAAATGTTGTGCTAACCTTTCTGTTGCTATGATAAAAAAAAATACTCTGACAAAAACAATTTGCAGAGGAAAGTATTTATTTTGGCTCACAGTTCAAAGTTAGATTCCATCATGGTAGGGTTGTCACAATGGCAGGACCTTGAGCCAGCAGACTGTATCTGTAGTGAGGAAAAAGAGAGCAGTGCATGCTCCTGGCCACCTACCTTCCTCCTATTTATACAGTGTAGGACCTAAGCCCAGGGAAGTCTGAAAGTCTTTCCACCTCAATTAACCTAATCAAGATATTTCCTCACAGACATGCCCTAATATAAATAACTCATCATAGTTATGGCTGGCAGCTTGTTTTCTAGGTGACTATAGACCCTGTCAAGTTGACAATCATTGTTAACTATCACATATGTCAATGGGACAGTGGAAGGAAAAATTCTGAACCTGTAGATGACTTTTGGTAGTATCGATATCTTAACAATTAAGGTTTCCAATCCATGAGCACTTGCTCGTGTCTTGTTTAATTACTTTCAGCAACATTTTGCTGATTTCTATGTACACATCTTTTACCTCCCTTGCTCAATTTGTTCCTAGAGTTTTGTTGGTTTTGATGCAATTATAAATGGAATTGTTTTCTTAATTTCCTTTTCAGATTGTTCATCATTAGTGTACAGAAACATTTGATTTTTGTGTTGATCTTCTCTCCTGCAACTTTAATGAATTTCTAACAGGTTTTAAGGACTTTATTAGTTCAAACAGCTTTTTTGTGGAATCATTAGTGTTTTCTGCATAAAAGATCATGTTATCTGAGAACAGAGATAATTTGACTGTTCCATTCCAGTGTAGCTGGATCTTATTTCCTTTTCTCACCTAATCACTCTGGCCTGAAATTACAGTACTACAGCAAACAGTGGGTGGGTGTTGCTGATCTTGGAGGAAAGTTTCAGTATTTTACCACTGTGTGTGATGCTAGATGAAGTCAGTAAACTTTTTCAAGTTTCTGAGAAGCAATTTCATTTATTTCATAAAACTGTTTTTAGTTATAACAACAGGAACAATCAATAAGCAGTCTGTATGTGCTAGGTTCTAGCTTGATGTTTCTATTTTTGAGTTATGGAATTGTCACTATGACCTGTGAGACACAAGTTTGAATCCCTATTTCGCCACCAGTGCAAGGCACAGAGGTTGTAGTGAATTCTTTAGGGTCCCTATCACAACAGGTACCCACGCAGCATGCAGTCCCAGGACTGTGAGCTAGAAGCTGTTTGAATGTCCTCAGATGTCCTCAGCTTGGTGAAGATGAAGTGTCTTACTAGGGAAGTGTTTCTTTACCTCCAGAACTCAGTAAAAGGATTCTACTTTGGTACTGACATCCAGGTCTTAAGTCATTAACCCCATTCCCATGAGCTTTCCCCACCAATGTATCTGAAAACCAAGAGTCATAATAAATGCCTTCACAGGATTCACAGGACCAAAGCCTTTCCAAGAATGCAGAACTCTCAGTACTAAGCAAACCATGCAGAGACTGGAGAGAAGGCTCAGTGGTTAAAAGCACTCACTGTTCTTCCAGAGCACTTGAGCCAAGTTCACAGACCCCACATTGGCAGCTCACAGTTACCTCTAACTCCATTTCCTTGGGATCCAACACCCTCTTCTGTCTTCTCCCTACACCCACACCCATGATTAATATGCTCGCATTCACACACACACACACACACACACACACACACACACACACACACATTAATACAAATAAAAATAAATGTTTAAAAAGCAAACCTGCAAAAACAGACCACTAACTCATTGAATTGTTCATCCATCCAAAAAAAATGTATTAGAAATTTATTGCACATTCAACACCATTTCATCCTAGAGATACTTCTCATTATCTACCTTTTATGCAGTGTGTATTCTGGTGATGGAATCATGCACCAGTAAAAAAGTAAAAATATTTAGTAAGTCAAGTGATGATAAATACAATGAAGAAAAAATAAAGTAACAAATTGTTCAAGCTGCCTCAAACTAGAAGCCAAGCAAACTGTCCATCAGAGAACAATGAATATATTATGTTATATTCATGCACAGAAACTCTCTGCACCCCTCAAACAATGACCTGCTGATACATGGAACATAAATAAGTACAGCTCTTAGAGATTGTGATGAGGAAATGAGGTTATATGCAGGAAAGTACATGCCAGAAGTTTCTATTTATATGACATCTAAAGCCAGACAAAGCTAAGTAATGGTGGTGAGGTAGAGAAGAGACTTTACTAAGAGCTAAAGGAAATTTTGTGGTGCTAAGGATATTGCATGTCTTGATGTTGTGTCAGGCATATGAGGAACACCCATGCAAGCAATCATCAGAGGAACATTTAGTGCATGCACCACACTAAGTATATGCTGTGCTTTTATTGACTGAAAAACATTTTTTAGAAAATAGAGGCAGTCTGGGGAGAAGGCTTATCCAGTAAAATGTTTGCCTTGAAAATAATTTCTAAAACACTAATTTAAAATATCCATCCATGGTGGTATGTTCTTACAGTTCAAGTATTGGGGAGGTGGAGAGGAATAGTAAATGCCCAGGGATCAGTTAGTCTAGCCTAACTGGTGAACTAGAAGCCAAATAAAGGATATTAGCTCAAAAAAATGAAAGAGAGAGAGAGAGAGAGGAAAAAGCAATAAACAAGGTCGACTTCTGGCCTCCATGGATGCACATATGTACATGTGCACATCCACACACACAAACATGTACACATATTGCACACACACAGAGCATATACAGATGAACAATTTAACTAAAAAAAGATACCACATTTTGTTTCTATAATCAGGCACTAACTTCTTATTTTCATAACTTCTATCTATACTTATTTCCACATAAATATGCAAATTTGAAGTTATGAAAATAGAAAAGGGATCATTGTGTGAAAAAGAGATTTTAAGGAAATAGAATGAATAGGATAATAGAACACATATAATATAAGAGTGGAACATGCAATACTAGGGATAGAAATATAAAAGTGGTACAGGGTAATAGGAGAAAGAGGTTGATCATGAAGATCAATCAAAACAAAATATGTTTGAAAATACCACAAGAAAATCAGTGGCATTGTATACTAATTCAAAATAAATTAGTGGCTAGGTGATAGCTTAATCCATAAAATTCTTATCACATAAGCATGAACCCCCCCCCCCCCTTCTACCATCAGGACACATTTAAAACAGCAAGGCCTAGTGGCAAGAACTTGAAGTCCCAACACTGAGGAAGAAAAGACAGTTAGATCCCCAGGGCTCAATAGCGAACTACTCTAGCCTAGTTGGCAAGCTCTAGGATCAATGAGGGACTCTGCCTCAAAATACTTATGTGGAGGATGATAGAGGAAGTCACCTGAAGTCACTTTCTAGCTGAAACACACACACACACACAGAGAGAGAGAGAGAGAGAGAGAGAGAGAGAGAGAGAGACAGAAAAACAGAGAAGCGCACACACACATATACACCAAGAAGTAAAATTAATTAATTGTTAAAATAACTAAATGAACAAATCCATGGAACAGGTAAGGTTAGTTTGGCCCAATGGTTGACATGGAATGAGAATTCAATACATAATAGATATATTCAACTATTATCCAGTGGTTTTACGGAGACTACAGATTGTGCTTCAGGAAACAGAGACTCCCTTTGTTTTCTATTTCTATGTCTGTTTCCCCAACTGATCTCCACACACCAGATCACTCCACTTCAAAAGTTCATTTGGTACACTGTCCTTCAAGTACCCTAACAATATGACTAGGCTCACCCGTGCCTTGGAATTTTCCAGCAGAGTCACACTAGTTTGCTGTGAGCCATATGTCCCAATCTCTTGCCCCTCAGATTGCAATGACAAAGATGTATCACATTTTCCTATGCAATGGGCTTGAATTATCCCAGGGATAATAGAAAGGTATTTTTCATCTTTAAGTGTTAATGAATATAAATGGAATTCACAGCCCATTTCTCTGCTCTGTTCCCTTTCAAAAGTGGGATAATAGAAAACTTCCAGTGGCAAGAAAGAGACAGGCCCTTCATTCAGTCATTCCACTCAGAGCACCCGTAGGATAGAAAAGACTTCAGAAAGTTCACTGGCTTTTCTTTCTACCCAACTACTCAAAACTCCTATAAGTATCAATTAATTGATTCATCACATCTTAAAAGATACTTAAATCCAAGGAACTGCAAGCCAACAAACTTTCCCCAGAGAATCAGGACTCACAGGAGCCAATATTTAAACTAATTTTCCAAGACAAATACTGCTCTCTCTTCTTGTTCTTACTTTCCTCACACTGGTTGGAAACAATCCTTCTCTTTCTCTGTGCTTCTCATACTTTGTTCTAGACTTCATTAATTATAAGATTGATAAAGTTATTTCTCTCTGTCATGTATATGTTAATAGGTGTGCCTACAGTGTTGGCTACAAATAATCATTGGGAATGAAGAAAGTGCAGTGTATGTATACACAATGAAATACTATACAATTTCAAAAAAAAGAATAAAACCCTGTGGTTTATATTCAAAATATGATTGAATCTGAGAACAGCACACTAAGGGAAATGACAAATAGTGCATGATTCAGAAAGATAATAATTGCATGACCTCAATGATATGTAATATCTAAAATGTTAAGCTCATAAAAACAGAGAATAGAATGATGGTGATCAAATCTAACAGTGAGCTAATTAAGGGGATGGACAAAGGATAAAATATTCTACTTCAGAAGTAGGTTGAAGAGATATTGTGAATAATGTGTTAACTATTCTTGTTTGCTTGTCTGTTGCCCAAGTTGAGTAGAAAATGGTTTATTTATCTTATTAGTTATTTCACATAATTGAGGGAAGTCAAAGCTGGAATTGAAAGCAGGAACCTGGAGGTAGGAACTGAAGGCAGAAACCATAGAAGAATACTGCTGACGGGATTGCTTCCTGACTGCTGAGCTCCATTTTGTTTTGTTTGTTTGTTTGTGTTTGCTTGTTTGTTTGTTTGTTTCTTGTTGTAACCCTGGGTGTCCTGGAACTCACCCTGTAGAGTAGGATGATCTCTAACTCAGAGGTCTATCTGCCTTGCCTCCCAAGTGCTGGGATTAAAGGTGTCCACCACCACTGCCCAGCAGCTACTTTTCTTTTATTACATTTATTTATTACTTCAAGTTACATCTCCATCACAGCCCCTCCCTCCACCCTTCACTGTCCTACCCTCTACCCACTCTCCCACCTATCCTATTCCTCTGGTGTGGGGTGGCCTCAATTCATCAGTCACTTGAGAGCTAAGAACTTCCTCTGACATTGGGGACCTACATGGTAGCTCCACTAAGGCAAAGTGTCCCACCAACAAGTAACAAAGTCTATGTTCCTGTTCCTTTTGGTTGTAGGTTAATTATCCTGTACTAAATGATAAAATACAGTTATAAGTGAATAGATGTCATGTGCATCATTCTGAGTCTGGGTTAACTCACTCAGGATGAGCTTTTCTAGTTCCATTCATTTGGCAGCAAATTGCATGATTTCCTTGTTTCTGATAGCCAGAAGCTACTTTTCTTATACAGATCAGGACCACTTGCCTAGTGGTGGTATCAACCTCAATTAACTGGACCTTCCAACATTAATCAGAAATCAAGAAAATGCACCCACAGACATGCCTACATGTAAGTCGGATAGAGGAAGCTCCTCAACTGAGGCTCTCTCTTCCAAAGTATGCCTAGGTTCATGTCAAGTTCACAAAAACTAACCAGCACCATCTACTGAATTTGTGAAATGATGAGAGTAGATTTTATATGTTCTTACTGCACAAACTGACATGTCTGTGAGAGTAATTGTGCTTCCATTAACTTGATTTTGAATTGTTGCCACAATCTAAACAGTTATAGAGAAATGGCTATGTGAACCCTTCATGATAATAAAATACAACCAGAGGTAATATATGCTACTTCTTGGAGGAACCAGAAAGTTACTAGCCATGTCATATGTTCTTGCTTCATACATTGTGTATGTCTTCTGTCTCCAAGTATCTGCATTCCTGTATGATGATGGTGAGCAGGAACCTGCTACCTGATCATATCAGACAAGTGTCAGAGAAAGAAGTAGACCCTGGTGAAGAAAACATTGATTAACTCTTGAGTGGTTGGCTTAAATAAGGCAGATACTTTCCTACAGTTTTGGAAGTTAGAGGTTCAAACTTAGGGTATCTATATGTTCAGTGAAGGCTTCCTCCCTAGGTTGTACACAGCAAGTTCATTGTGCACTTACATAATGGAGAAAGACATTTTCTCCCTTATTCTCCTCTTATCATCATCATCTTCCTCCTCCTACCTTTCCTTCCTCTGACATAGTCCTGTAACTAGGACCCCACTCTTATTGACTATACTTAAACCTATTGACCTCCTAAAATGCCTTTAGATGTGGCCACAGTGGGAGATTACTGCAGTACATGTCTCTGAGGAGATAAAACTGAGTCCATAGCAGAAGTGAAAGGTGAGTCTGAGCAGACACATAAAGGCATGTCATGGGTAGTATCCTGGGGTAAGGTCAGACCTTAGGATTTCATTCTGAGCAGGCCAGTGGGTCTCATTTGATGGGTTTTAAGACAATGAGCATACTTGGAGGTCCTCTGGTGTGGGGTGGCCTCAATTCATCAGTCACTTGAGGGCTAAGAACTTCCTCTAGCATTGGGAAGATGAAACTTTTAGTTTCATCTCCAAGTGTTACCTACCTCATGTTTATTCATCATTCTTTCAGGTGCCATGGACTTTGTGGACCACCACAGCTTGCTTGTAGCTTCACTATGAGCCCTGGGGTGCACCTGTCTGTCTCTTGGGCAAGTAGTCCATGGGGAATGGGGAAGTTTCAGAAGCTTCACAAGAACCCCTCTACTTGCCTCAGACCATGGCCTGTCTGAGAGGTAGAATGGATGCCACATTGTCACTAGAGTGAACAGCGAGGGAACGCTCCTACAAACAGCTTAAATTCCGACTGTCCCTGTTTTTGTGATACACAGAGCAGTCCTGGGAGAAGAAAGACAAAACCTCAGAGCACACTTCTGCTTCTATAAATTTCATATCCTGCAGGATGTCTACAGTTAAACCTTGTCACAAATCTTGGCTGCCATGTGTGCTTCAAGATGGTCATGAGCAAGTTACTTCATCTATCATGGAATCTCATTTTCTTTGTTTGTAAAGTGTCCATTCTAATAGCTACATTATAGAACTGTATTGAGAATTAACTCTCAAATGCTTATAAAGCTCAGAATGCCTGTCCCATGATCTGTTCTCAGCATGGAGTCCACTAGGATTACTGTCACCATTGCTATTATTAACATTGAGTCAATTTATTAACTTACTTGAACTAAAATTGAATCATTTACTAACCATTTCCTATGGATGTGGTTTTGTGCTAGTTTGATGATACAAACACATGAACCCACCCCCAAGAAACAAGACATTATCTAATACTGTCTCATCTGTGATATATGGGCCAGTTGTGAGGCTTCAAGACAGGTCATTGTCCAGATGAAACTGTCAGGCCCTGTGTAAAAGAAGCACAGAGACTAAGAAGGGAACACGAAGTTTGACCCAAATAGGCTCTTGTCCATGCTTGAGTGATGCCTACTGTCATCTCTACGTCATTCCCCTGGAATCTTCTCTGCTGAAGCTGACCTCCAACTGCAGCTGACCTACAGAAACCAGATCTATAGCTCTTCTTCATTGACATTGTCTATCAACCTTCTAGTCAGGACTGAGGAGATCCTTACAATAGTTATCACTCATTTGGCATTGAGATGTTCTTTACATGACTAATGCTGTGACCCTGGTTTGACCCTTACTAGGCAGGAAAGACCTAGAATCATTGTCTAGGAAATGACTCTAGTCACATTATCGGAACTCTTGACAGAGGAAGACAGTCTTGTATGAAACAGGATCTGTGAGCAGTTGCTTAAGGAGAAGAGTTTAATAATGAAAACACAAGATAAGACAGCTAAAACAAAAGGTCTGGGTACTGTTCACCAAGAGATTTATGGAGATGACACATTCTGTGTGGCATTAATTGGTAAGAATTACATGAGAAACTGCATGTAGGGGCAAATGAACTTAATTCCAACACTGGAAGTGATCAGGAGATTAAGGAAGATATTGTCCAAACTGACAGAGTGAGAAAGACAGAGACAAAAGAAAAATAACTAGAAAAGAAAGGGATTCTGAAGTCAAAAAAGATGTTGACAATACTTGCTAGACAACATTCAATGTGTGTTAGGATAAGATGTCTCAGAACCCTTCATGTGCTAATGTGCACTATGACTCTTTCAGAGGACAAAATACTTAAGTGTTTACCAAATGTGTGGGACTTGAGAACTCATTTTCGAATTATAGAGCACTTCTGATGACTGCTGTACTAAAACACTTACTGTCTATAGAGTATGTCAGAGAAAGTCTACAGGTTAATTTGGCAATATGTTTTTCAACAGTATAAATAAACTTCTCTAAAGTAGAAGCTGAGAAAAGACAGACACAAAGTTACAAGATGAGCTAATGCAGCACTGTTGGCTGTTTGGGAAACCAGAAAGATGTCTCTTTTGCATTGCCCTATGGGCTAGCCTTGCAGCTAGATGCAGGTGATAGTCACGCCATTATTGTCCACATGAATGTCATCACCCTCATTGATACCACATCATAGTCACTACCTTTCCCATCATTATGTGCAACAATACTGTCAGTACCATCAATACCCTCAGCACTATCACTACCAACAGTAGCCGCAGCACCATGGCTACCACCACCAACAGCAATACCATTACATATTACTACTACCATTGCAATGACCACCCCCATGATCATCATCATTACAGTCTCTTCTGAAGAGCTCTGTGACTCGGAAGTTACATTTCAGGGAAAAAAAAAAAAACACTACATTCAGAGTTGCATACGTGAATTTGAGCCCCAACTTTATTACTACCCATGTGGATATGTGGATTGGTGACATTTCCAGAACTCACTCAGCCTCTCAGTCTCAATTTCCTCACTTGAATAAGGATGTATGAAATATAAATTACAAGAATGGAAAGGAAAATGCCCTGTCAGTACCAAGCAGTTAGGAGATTCTGTTTTCATTTTTCAATGTAATGCCTGGTATACTATATGCCTGATTTCCCAGGAATATTACCCTAAAGTCAGAACTCAACACTCAACTTCTATGACATGTTTACTTTATGCTCATTTCTTTATCCTTGCAATGGTCCTACCTCCAAAAAAAGTGACATTTAGATACAGTCTAAATGTTATTATTTAGTTATTACATGACATATGAATGAGGAGGGGTACAATTTAATCTGTGGCATCTGACTATTGGGGATCACTCCCACTATCTCAATATTATACTACCCTGAAATAGTGAGTAAAATATATTCTTAAAACCTCCCGAGCTCTGTAACTTCAAGAGTGCCACCTTCCTTTTCTGAGCCTATTTTCTTGTACATAAAATGAAATCATAAAGCTTTAAAAAATAGTCAATGAAACAATGAATGTTAAACATTCATCAAACAGAGGGTACTTAATGAATGTCCATTCTACTTTTTCTATTATTCCCTTAAAGTTGACCTTAACAAAACACTCAATATAATCAGGGGGCCGAGGGACAGGGAGATAAAGAAAAAGAGGAGGAAGAAGAAGAAATGAGAAGAGAACTATAACATCCCATAGATTTTAACACATTTTTTTTCCAGGTGGAAAATCTATAGTTTGAAAAGAACTTATTTGTGCTAGGTAAGGTCTCTTGACTGCAGACCAAGGACCAGAGATTTCAGGATAAAACCACAATAGCCCAAGTGGAGAATATTCCCCCTTTCTTCATTTATATTTTATAAATTAAAAATTTCCAATGGAGGCCATAGATACCAATAGCTCTTACGAGAGGGGAGGATGGCCAACATCCAGTCATGGGGAGGGAGATGACTAGGGTTATCTATCCAAGCATACATGCAAAGCATAATTCATCTCCAGTTGTCTCTGTTGCAAATGGAGCTTTCCTTTACAACCATAGTAACTTCAATAGCTGGACTGATGTCCTATGGAAAACATGTGTGCCTTATATGTATGAGTTGTTATTGATTTCCCCACAAAACCCAATTTAGGGAAACCATGTAGCATGCACAAAAAAGTTAAGGCACAATTCTACCTAAACTGCTAGAAACAATGTAAACATGTTTCCATCCAATGGTGGGCGAATGGGACCTTAGATAATCCTCCCAGAAGCAAGGTTCTAACCTTGCTGAGTAAACTATGACTATGGAAGTCTGGATACAGTTGATACTGTGAGTAAGAAAGGTCATCTGACTGGGAAAAGGGACACTTGTTTTCCAGCCCAGATCTGCTAGTTGTTCACCCAAGTTATTTAAATCAAGCCATTTCACTAACAAACTATACAAAGAACAAAATAAGCTGTGTAGGATAATGTTGCCATTTATTAATCCCCCATGTCTCAGGTATTATGCTAGATATAGACATGGCTCCATTTCTCACAATATGTAGAATCTTGCAGAAAAGAATGAGAGTAAACATGAAATTACATCCCCTAAAATATATTTTTGCTATTTCAAACTAATATGAAGAGAAATGGTTCTCTACTAGGACAAGAAAGTGAGAGGCAGGGAATTCTTCTATGAGGAAGTGATACACAGAGTATATATAAAAAATTCATGGAAAGGTGAGGTACATATTTTCTTTGCTTTGCTTTGCTTTTCTTTTGCTTTTGTTTTTATTTTATTTTTAGTTTTGGTACACATTTTATTTTATTTTATTTTTTGGTTTTGGTTTTTCAAGACAGTGTTTCTTTGTGTACCCTTGGCTGTCCTGGAAGTAGCTCTGTAGAGCAGACTGGCCTCAGACTCACAGAGATCCACCTGCCTCTCCCTTTCAAGTGCTAGGATTAAAGGTGTGTGCCACCATGGCCCAGTTGAGGTGCATATTTTCAAGGGAACTTGCCAAAAATACAGTCACCTCTCATTATCATGATAGCCTTTTGGTGTTGTTTTTCTAACTAATCACTGTGTTGGCTACTTTTCTCATCATTGCAAAACTTAAGAGAGACAAATTGAAGAAGAAAGGATTTATTTGGTTCCTGGGTTGAAATGATACAGTCTGTTGTGGCAGCAGAAGCACCGCAATGAAGATTCTTCACATCTCAGTGATCCAGGAAGCAGAGACCTCAGGCCAGAACCAGGGACCATCTATCACCTAAAAAGCTCATTACTAACAAGCCACTTTTTCAGGACTTCATCTCTTTATAGCTCCATAACCTCTCAAAACAGTGCCACTCACTGGGGCATAGTGCTCAAACATATGAGCCTACAAGGAATATTTTATAATGTATCATAATATCTTCATCTGACAAAAAAAAAAAAGTATGTTAGAGGGCTTGATTAATCTGCCTTGCACACGTACTTGCAAGTGATGGACACAGAAAGTTGGAAATTGAACCCAGAATTGTTAGACTTCAAATTCTGATCATCTCTCCTGCAGAAAGCAACCCTCTCCCAGACCACTCTGGGATTACACGTGCACGTATGTACTCCTTTTTTCATACTTGCCTTAGTTAGGATTTTATTACTATGAATAGACACCATGACTATGGTAACCCTTATAAAGAAAAATATTTAATTGGGGCTGACTTATAGTTTCAGAGGTTTAGTCCATTATCATCACAGCAGGGAACATGGTGGCATGCAGGCAGACATAGTGCTAGAGAAGTAGTTAAGAGTTCTACATCTGGATCAGCAGGCACCAGGAAGGGAAAGTGACACACTGTCCAGACTTGAGCTCCTGAGATCTCAAAGTTCACGCACAAGTGACACACCTTCTCCAACAAAGTCACACCACTCCGACAATGTCACACTTCTTAATAGTGTCACCATTATGGGCTTATAGGGACCATTTTCATTCAAACCACCACAATACTCAAACTTTCTGACTCCTGTATTATATATTTTAGCAATAATGTTTCATGTCAACCAATCTCTAAGTATTATGACTTACTCTAAGGTTGCAACTGTAAATATGATTTTTTGTTTCAAATACGAATATTTATTAATACTTGACAACACCTAAAAAAACTCCTATAACCTACAATATCTAATATCTATAACCTAATACCTATAAACACTTAATACTTAAGAAGATCTAATCAATCCTATTTTAATCCTCTTGAAAGGATATTAAAATTCTCTAGTGAAGGTCCATGTGGGCACCTTGATCAGCCTTTTATCTGCAGGTACATTTCAAGTGTTCTGAGTCTGGCTCTGGCAGTCGTGGCAAACTTATCTTCTGCTTAGCTCAGCTTCCTCTGGGCTTAGCGTTGCCAATTGGCTTGTGAAGTCAGGTTGTTTCACCTGAAGCTTATGGCCAGCTTCAGTTATACCTGGTGCAGATACTGTGCTTCCCACTGCCTAGTCTTTCACTTTAATGCCTGTACAGCCGCACATGACAGGGGCCACCCTCTTGCCTGTTTTTGAGGTCCTCGCCACACCCTCTGACCTCCATCTGCTTCCTGGCACTTCGCTTGCTCACCAGGTAATCTCGGGCCTCTGTATGGATGTCTTCAGTGTTCAGTTTTCATGACTTTCCCTCAGAAAGTTGTATGCCACACCTTTTCTGCCAGCCTTCTTGTGCTGGCTTATGGGAAAAGTCTCTCAGACTCTGACTCTCAGTTTTCTCAGCAATTATCAGTTTACTTGCCAAGCCTTCTGACCGCTGATTTGCCTCAGGGCTATTGCAGTGAGAAGGTTAACAGACGGCATACCTTGTTTCACATTTCTGTTTCCTCCATCCTTGAGGGCTGAAAGAGCTTCAGGGGAAGCTCCCTGGCTTACATAGGGTGTGGTCTTGTGGTCTTTTGCAGCCTTGCCCTTTCTCACACTAATTTGGCAGCTCCATACCCTCTTGAAGTAATTGATGTTTTCCACAGCTTCTGCCACTTTCTAGTTATGCCCCTTCACCAGGCACCATCTGCAGGCCTCAGTCCAATCTGAGCTCCACCCGTTTTGGCCAAACTCAACATTTTTTTATAAGAGTCAGCATCCAAGCAATGCCAAGCTACAAGTTCCTTTCAGTATGCCAGGCTCTGAAAGGATCCATATGCTGCCAGGAACCAAGCTGATCTGATTGCCCCTCTGAAGAGGCCTTACTAACTCATTAGAGAAAATTAATCTATTACATGTAACCTATGTGGATTCTTGAGAATTTACAAAGGATCATCGGTTTTAGTTGCACAGTGAGAAGACTGGAATCATATTTGTGTCTAGCTTGACTCTTGACTGATAATTTGAAGGATGCTATATATCTTTACTATAGAGTTACAGACTGCTAGGCTGTGGTTGCCTCCATGGTAGACCACAAAAGTACAAGAGGCCAATCAAAATCATTAAAACATTGCAAAGTCTCAATTCATAATATATCCTCCAGAATTCATAGTCAATACAAATCACAGGGATAACCCCCAAATTACTGAAATGATAAAAAGTTCTTTTAATTATAATAGGATGTACTACAGGGTCATATGGATAAAGACATACATGTATAATTAATTGGTTTACCTTAGCAATCTACTGTGGCCCTTGACACCTTGGGTGCTAGAGGTTTTGTTTCAGAGATACTAGCAGGATTCTTGCTCAATTTTTTATTTCTTCTCAAAAATACTATGAAATTGCAATTCCCAGGATTCCTTTCTTCTAGATAGGTCCATGTTGTCTGCTCTCGTTAGATTAATCATGGGCAAAATGGCAATTAGCTCTTCTAAGTCTGGCATAATACCTTGCAGGAAATTCTTCCCTTTCTCCTCTCCAATGTCAGCTGTCAGGAGGCAGATGAGAACAGTGTGACCTAATAGAGTCACTGATCAAAAGAAACTTGAATTTCTGCTTAAATGAAGGAGACAGGGAGTATCCATTTGACCAATAGAAGTCATACTGGCCTTCATAGAAGAAAGAATGAACATTTTCAGTTAAGCCTCTAAGACCTGGGGATTGCATATGAGAACATCCAGTTCTAACTAACATATCCTTTTCCTACTCAGGAGACTGAACCACACTCTCCAACTTTTTGTCTTGACTTTCTTACTATGAACCTTCATTCCCCAGATATGGTTAGTGGTACTTCCCCAAATAGGATTCTCATTGCAGAAGAGATGAAAACACATCCCTCTTGATATTTACACCTCAGTTTCCTCATATGCAAATGTAGTAGCTGACTCTCCAGGGCATCTCTGCTTCTGACCACAGTGGGAGTTTGTATTTAATTGAGTGGGCTTAAGAAATGAAGAGAAGCAAATCTACCTGTAAAGCTGAAGACTAGGAAAGAATTTATCTAGAGGATATAAGAATCAGGATCATCAACTAAACAAAGCCTCTTATTTCAGTGATGTGGAATGATAAACAAAGGGGCTAAAATCTATCCAGACAAGTCCCATGGGTATATGATGAAATCCTAAAGAGAGTGAGGATGTTTGTTAAACTCAAAACTAAGAAAAAAGCTGGCAGCTAAACTCTATGACACATTAAAAATCACTTAGTTTTGTTGATTCTTCCACAGCACACCATGAAATGTGACTTTGCAATTCTCACTGAAGAGATCAGTCAATTCTTCACTCCTTGAACCCACTCCCATTCATATGAATTTCTTAGAATTAAGTAGGCGCAATAGTGGGCTTTGTATGCTCATTCTTGTGCCACCACCATTCTGGCAAGAACACATTAAGACAGGCCTGCTGCTCCCACAGGATGAATGAAAGATACTGAGACCCAAACATACCCAAATGTGCTCAGTTAATCCAGCTAAGCTAGAGCAGAGCCCCCAGACAGCCACAGTGCATCGTGTTATAGTTAGGGTTTCTGTTACTGTAATAAAACACCATAATCAAAAACAAGTTGGGGAGAAAAGGCTTTATTTGACTTATACTTTCACATCACTGCTCACCACTCAATGAAATCAGAACAGGAACTTAAACATGGTAGAAACCTGGAGGCAGGACCCAATGCAGAGACTACTACGGAGGGGTGCTGATTACTGGCTTATGATTTTCATGGCTTGCTCAGCTTGCTTTCTTCTAGAATCCAAGACCACAAGTCTAAGAATGACACCTCCCACAATGGGCCAAGCTCTCCCTCATCAATCACTAATTAGGAAAATGTCCTCTAGCCAGATCTTACATAGCTATTTCTCAATTGAGGTTCCCTTCTTTCGGATGACTCTAGCTTGTGTCAAGCTAACACAAAACTGGTCAGCACACATAAGAAGTCTGTCCAGCATCATCTAAGTCCCATAAAAACAAGGTTAACTTATAGTGTCCCAGCACATGAACAATAAATCTTACATAACATCAGCTTTTAGAATTACCTATTATGCAACATTATTATTGTAGTGATAAATAATAAGACACACACTAATATAGAGCCATCAGCCATGGCTGTCTGGAGTTTTACATTAAATATTCAGAGTCCACATCCAGGCTAAGCAGTACCACATGTGCTGGTAGCATCTGGAAAGAGAAGATAAAGTGGAGAAACCACATATATAAAATACATTTTCTCTCTCTGAATAGCATATAGCAAAAAGGATATTTGGTTGGAGATAATTGTCCCATTCTATAGACTCAAACTTTTAATAAGAATTATAGTAAAAATAAAGGTTAAAGGATCTATTATTTACTTGTGAGTAGCCTTGCCTAAAATCATCCATGAAATAATCAATCGCTCTCTAGTTATTTGTAGTATTTCCAGCACTATGTATTGATCACTCTGTGTGTGTTTGTTCATTGGTTTTTCTCTCTTCTCTCTCCTTTCTTTTTTTTGGATTTTAAATATTTCTTTTTTTTTAATTGTTTATTTCTTCAAGTTACATCTCAATGGCAATCCCCTCCCTACTCCCCCCTCCAGTCCCACCCTCCCACCCTCAAGCCCCCATCCTCTTCCCTTTTTTTTTTTTAAAGTTTAAGGTATATTTTATTTCCCCCAACAGCTCCCCCTTTCACTCCAAAAAGTGGCTCTTTCTCTTATAATAATAGATACAATACAAAACAACAGAGGTAATTAGGCCACAGTTATGAGGGTTATATGGCTTAGCGTACATTCCCAATGTCCAGTCCATATGTATTTGGCACCTGACTTTAATTTTCTACTATCTAACCATCTCCATGAGTTTAAAGTTCTATATCTAACTCAACATTCATAGTAACTTGCAACACAATTTTAAAACCATCTTCTTAGATCTATAACATTCTCTTGACTCCTAAACAACTCAAAATTTAATTAAGAGACTCTAGCTATCTATTCTTCAACCACCCCAGAGACCTGAGAGGGATAAATATATCTGATTTTATAGGAAGTACAGGGCCTGAGCTTCCAAAACTAAGAAATGACATATCAGTGGCTGCTTGGACAGTTCCCATTTTCTCTCCATACATTACAGCATTGATCTTCAGTCATTTGGCCTCATTTCTCTGACAGACATTGATTGTAGAGCAGGGGTTATGAAGGACTTACCTACCCTGTCTTGGCAGAGCCAGGCTGTCTACTTACCTGCTTCCAAGTTTTTTTCCTTTTTGAACAGCATTCTGTCTAAAGTTGGAGCAAGGGGCTTTTCCTACCAAGGGATAGGCTTGCGACTAATTCAATCATCTCCCACTGGAGATTCTTAGATGCTCATCTTCTACTTGGAGTAGAATAGGGGGTGCTCTCAGGAGTTGATATGTCTCGATATAAAAAAAAATCTAAAGTTAAGAAAACATCTTTGAATGCCATATTCTGCAGATCTCTTGAGGTTTTTGAAGAAGCCCTATCTATCTTTATATTAGGGTAAGCAGATGTTTATTGTCTCCTTGCAGCTTTATTTCTGATTAGCTTAGAAAATAACTATAATAGACTGTCATAGTACCTAACACAATGACCGGCTTGCATGGCTATTAGTTTGCATTTCTTAATTATCCTAAATAGTTTATGGCAATTAGTAGCAAAAGGCTGAAACTTCACATTTCATTCTTTTCTCTTTACCCCCTAACGCTTCCATCCTATTTCTCTGGGGTGGGGTGTCCCTATATAACAATCCCTCATCTCAGTTGAGAGGTCGTATGAGGGCCAAGAGCCTCCTCCATTCATTGGGGGTCTACGAGGTACTACTACCAGCGAAAAGTGTCTCGTTGCCCGGGAGAGAGAACTAAAAAACAAACAAACAAATAAGCAGACAAACAGATAAAAAAGAATAAAAAATAGAAAAAAAATAAAAATTAAAATTAAAAAGTCTATGTCCATGTTCCCTTTGGTGTGTTAGTTGTAGTATCCATATCCTCTACTATATAGCTAAAATCTTACTATAAGTAAATAGATGCCATATGCATCCTTCTCAATCTGGGTTATCTCACTCAGGATGAGCTTTTCTAGTTCCATCCATTTGGCTGCAAATTGCATAATTTAATTGTTCCTGATAGCTGAATAATATTCTATTGTGTAGATGTACCACAGTTTTTTAACCCATTCTTCAGTTGAGGGATATCTGGGTTGTTTCCATTTTCTAGCTATTACAAATAAGGCTGCTATGAACATAGATGAGGAAACTTCCTTAAGATTCCATGAAGAGGCATTTGGGTGTACACCCAGAAGTGGTATGGCTGGGTCCTGAGGCAAAGCTATTCCAAGTTTTCTAAGATATCGCCAGACTGACCTCCATAGTGGTTACACAAGCCTGCACTCCCACCAACAATGGAGGAGGGTTCCCCTTTCTCCACACCCTCGCCAGCATGTGCTGTCATTTGAGCTTTTGATCTTAGCCATTCTGATAGGTTTGAGATAGAATCTCACAGTTGTCTTGAGTTACATTTCTCTGATGATTAAGGATATTGAGCATTTCTTCAACTGTCTCTCAGCCATTAGGGATTCCTCCTTTGTGAATTCTCTATTTAGCTCCATTCCCCCATTTTTTGATTGGATTATTTGGTTTCTTGGCATTTAATTTCTTGAGTTCTTTGTAGATTTTGGATATTAGCCCTCTGTCAGATGTGGGGTTGGTGAAGATTTTCTCCCAGTCTGTAGGCTGCCGTTTTGTTCTAATGTCAGTGTCTTTTGCCTTACAGAAGCTTTTCAGTTTCATGAGGTCCCATTTATTGATTGTTGATCTCAGGTCCTGAGCTGTTGGTGTTCTGTTCAGGAAGTTGTCACCTGTGCCAATGAATTCGAGGTTTTTTTCCCACTTTTTCTTCTAGTAGATTTAGTGTGACTGACCTTATGTTAAGGTCTTTGATCGACTGGGACTTAAGTTTTGTACAAGGTGATAAGTATGGGTCTAATTTCATTCTTTCACAAGTGGACAGCCAGTTGAAACAGCACCATTTGTTGAAGATGCTGTCCTTCTTCCATTGTGCCGTTTTGGCTTCTTTGTCAAAAATTAGGTGGCTATAAGTGTGTGGGTCTATTTCTGGATCTTCAATTCGATTCCATTGATCTACTGGTATGTTTCTATACCAATACCATGCTGTTTTTACAACTATTGATCTGTAGTACAGCTTGAAATCTGGGATGGTGATACCTCCAGATGTTTTTTTTATTGTACAGGATTGACTTAGCTATTCTAGGCTTTTTGTTGTTCCATATGAAATCGAGAATAGCTCTTTCCAAGTCTATAAAAAATTGTGTTGGTATTTTGATAGGAATTGCATTGAATCTATATATTGCTTTTGGTAGGATAGCCATTTTTATTATGTTGATCCTACCTATCCATGAGCATGGGAGATCTTTCCATCTTTTAAAGGCCTCTTCCATTTCTTTCTTCAAGGGCTTGAAGTTCTTGTTGTACAGGTCATTTACTTGCTTGGTTAGAGTTACCCCCAGGTATTTTATATTGTTTGTGGCTATTGTGAAGGGGGTTGTTTCCTTATTTCTTTCTCAGCCCATTTGTTTGCTGTATAAAGAAGGGCTTCTGATTTTTTTTTGAATTAATTTTGTATCCAGCCACCTTCCTGAAGCTGTTTATAAGCTGTAAGAGTTCTCTGGTAGAATTTTTGGGGTCGCTTATGCATACTATCATATCATCTGCAAATATGGATAATTTGAATTCTTCGTTTCCAATATTTATCCCCTTGATCTCCTTTAGTTCTCTTATTGCTCTAGCAAGAACTTCAAGTACTATATTGAAGAGATATGGTAAAAGTGGACATCCTTACCTTGTCCCTGAGTTTAGAGGAAATGCTTCATGTTTTTCTCCATTTAATTTGATGTTGGCCAATGGCCTGCTGTATATTGCCTTTATTATTATAAGGTACAGTCCTTGTATGCCCGTTCTCTCCAGAACTTTTAGCATGAAGGGGTGTTGGATTTTGTCAAATGTTTTTTCTGCATCTAGCAAGATTATCATGTGGTTTTATTCCTTCATCTTTTTTATATGGTGAATGACGTTGATAGACTTTGTACGTTGAACCATCCCTGCATTCCAGGGATGAAGCCTACTTGATCATGGTGTATGATACTTTTGTGTGTTCTTGAATTCAGTTTGCTAGTATTTTATTAAGTATTTTTGCATCTATGTTCATGAGGGAGATTGGTCTGAAGTTCTCTTTCTTTGTTGGGTCTTTGTGTGGTTTAGGGATCAAGGTGACTGTGGCCTCATAGAATGAGTTTGGCAATGTTCTTTCTGATTCTATTTGGTGAAAGAGTTTGAAGAGTATTGGTGTTAGCTCCTCTTTGAAGGTCCAGTAGAATTCCATGCTAAAGCCATCGGGCCCTGGGCTTTTTTTGGTTGGGAGATTTTTTTTTTTTTTTTGGTTTTTCGAGACAGGGTTTCTCTGTGTATCCTTGGCTGTCCTGGACTCACTTTGTAGACCAGGCTGGCCTCGAACTCACAAAGATCCGCCTGCCTCTGCCTCCCAAGTGCTGGGATTAAAGGCGCGCGCCACCACCGCCCGGCTAGGTTGGGAGATTTTTAATGACTGTTTCTATTTCCTTAGGGGTTATAGGGCTGTTTAATCTGTTTATCTGATCTTGATTTAGCTTCGGTAGGAGGAACCTATCAAGAAAATTGTCCATTTCACTTAAGTTTTCAAATTTGATGGAGTATAGATTTTTAAAGTAGGATCCAAATATTCCCTGGATTTCCTCAATGTCTGTTATTATTTCTCCTTTTTCATTTCTGATTTTGTTGATTTGGGTTTTTTCCTTGTCCCTTTTAGTTAGTTTGGCTAAGGGTCTGTCTATTTTGTTGATTCTCTCAAAGAACCAACTCTTGGTTTCATTGATTCTTTGTACAGTTCTTTAGTTTCTAAGTTGTTGATTTCAGCCCTAAGCTTGATGATCTCCTGCCTTCTGCTCCTCTTGGGAGTGTTTGCTTCTTTTTTTTCCAATTCACCCAGTTTGGCTGTTAATTCGCTAATATGAGCTGTCACAATTTTCTTTTTGAAGGCACTTAGTTCTATGAACTTTCCTCATAGCAGAGCTTTTATTGTGCCCCATTGGTTTGAGTATGTTGTGTCTTCATTTTCGTTGGATTTTAAGAATTTTTTGACTTCCTTCTTTATTTCTTCCCTCACCCAGTGGTCCTCTAGTAAAGAGTTGTTCAATTTCTATGTGTGTGTAGACTTTCTGTTGATTCTTTTGCTATTGAAGTCCAGCTTTATTCCATGGTGGTCTGATAAGATACAAGGGGTTATTTCAATTTTCTTGTATCTGTTGAGGCTATATTTGTGTCCAACTATATGGTCAATTTTGGAGAAGTTTCCATGAGGTGCTGAGAAGAAGGTGTATTCTTTTGTGTTTGGGTGAAACGTTCTGTAGATATCTGTTAGGTCCATTTGTTTCATGATCTCTGTTAGACTATTATTTCTCTGTTTGGCTTCTGTTTTGATGATCTGTCCATAGTTGTGAGTGGGGTATTGAAGTCTCCCACTACTAAAGTGTTTAGATTGATGTGCGATTTAAGTTTTAGAAGCGTTTCTTTTATATATGTAGGTGCCTTTGTATTTGGGGCATAGATGTTCAATATTGAGATGTCCTCTTGATGAATATTTCCTTTAACGAGTATGTAATGCCCTTCTCTGTCCTTTTTTATTAATTTAAATTGGAAGTCTATTTTGTTTGATATTAGCGTGGCTACTCCAGCTTGTTTTCTGGGTCCATTTGCTTGGAAAACCTCTTCCCAAACCTTTACTCTGAGATAGTGTCTATTTTGATAGTGAGATGTGTTTCTTGTATGCAGCAAAAAAGATGGGTCTTGTTTACGGATCCGGTCTGCAAGTCTGTGTCTTTTTATTGGCGAGTTGAGTCCATTGATGTTAATGGATATTAGTGACCAGGGGTTGTTATTTCCCATTATTTTTGTATAGCTGGTCATCTTGTGTTTCTTTTTGTCTAGTTGTTGTGGAGGTTTCTATTTCCTCTGTTTTCTTGGGTGTAGTTATCTTCTCTGTGTTGGAATTTTCCTTCTAGGATCTTCTGTAGGGCTGGGTTCTTGGGTAGATATTGTTTAAATTTGATTTTGTCATGGAATATCTTGTTTTCTCCATCTATATTGATAGAGAGTTTTGCTGGGTATAGTAGTCTGGCTGGACACCTATGTTCTATTCAGGGCTTGTAGGACATCTGTCCAGGCCCTTCTAGCTTTTAAAGTTTCTGAGGAGAAGTCAGGTGTGATTCTGATGGGTCTGTTATTGTATGTGGCTTGACCTTTTTCTCTTACAGCTTTTAATATCCTTTCTTTGTTTTCTACATTTGGAGTTTCAATTATTATGTGGCGAGAGGAGTTTCTTTTCTGATCTAATCTGTTTGGTGTTCTGTAAGCCTCTTGGATTTTTATTGGCATCTCTTTCTTTAGGTTTGGGACGTTTTCTTCTATGATTTTGTTGAAGATATTTCCTGGACCATGGAGTCGGAAGTCTTCTCTTTCCTCTATGCCTATAATTCTTAGGTTCCGTCTTTTCATTGAGTCCTTGATTTCTTGGATATTGTGGGTGAGAGATTTTTTAGCTTTCTCGTTTTCTTTGGATGTTGTATTGATTTCTTCCATCGAATCTTCCATACCTCCAATCCTATCTTCCATCTTTTGAATCCTATTTTTGGTACTCAAATCCATAGTTCCTATTCTCTTCCCTTGATTTTCCATTTCCGTTTTTAACTTTGACTGTGTTTTCTTTATTGTTTCCATTTCCATTTTTATGTCTTGAGTGATTCTATTTGTTTTGTACATTTCCTGCTCCAGTTTGCTTGTGTTTGCCTGGAAGTCTTCCATTGCCCTCTCTTTTTCTTGTTCAAGGTGAGCCACCTTGTTCTGAAGTTCTCTAATGGTGTTTTCCATCACTTTCTTATGTGCAATTGTGGCTTCTTTGAATTCCTTCATAGATTTAAGTTCCTCTTGAAGGGACTCTATCACTTTCCATAAGGTAGAATTGTCCTTGTTTTCATGTGTTTCAGCTGTGGTGAGGTGGTCTGGGCTGGATGAAATAGCTTTGCTTTCTGTTGTTGGAGTCATTCTGCTCTGTTTTTTGTTTGTTTGTTTGTTTGTTTGTTTGTTTTGGTTTTTCAGACAGGGTTTCTCTGAATATCTCTGGCTGTCCTGGACTCGCTTTGTAGACCACGCTGGCCTCGAACTCACAAAGATCCGCCTGCCTCTGCCTCCCAAGTGCTGGGATTAAAGGCATGCACCACCACCGCCCGGCTTGTTTTGTTTTTTTTGTTTTTGTTTTTTGTTTTTTGTTTTTTTTTTTTTTTTGGTCTGGGACCTCTGGCCATTGGAAATATCTAGCTGTCTTCTGGACTTGGGTCCAAAGGGGGAGCTTTAATGTAGGAGTTGAATTGCCTTACTCCACCCCTGTAAGGTGAGTCATTTAGCTCCGCCTCCTGGGTGAAGACCTAACTAATCCAGGGGGTGCAGCTGTGTATAGGTAAGCTCTGGTTCCCCACCGAAAGGGCCAGTACTACTAAAAAAGTCCGATAGATTACATTTGCAAATACCTCACAGTTTGCCCAGGGTTGGCTTCGGTGGTGGGTAAATCTGCCTTCACCCCTATTAGCCTTGCCATTCCCATGGCCCAGGTCTGGAGACTAGCAAGTGATGTCACAGTCGATTAAGCTCCTACATACCACAGTGGGTTGCAATCTGCAGCCTGATGGCACTCTTCAGCCAAGCTGAGTGCACTTCCATGGGTCGCAACCTTTCGCCAGATAGCCCAATCGCCTGTGCGAGACCTGGGGGTGCCCAGCAGGCTGGTGATTATCTCTGTGTGGGGTCTGAATCTGCCTGCTAGGTATTAGATTGGAATTTACCTGGTGTGTCTCTCCTGGTGGGGGATGGGGGAATCCCAATCCCAGATTCAGTGGCTTCCATTCGTGTCCAAGGGGGGGAGGGAGCGTTCTGTCCAGTGACCCCCAGTGGCCCCGGGGTAGTGGGGGGGGCCGGGGGGGGGGGGGGGGTCGAGCCACCCAGACCCATTTGTAAAGCATCCTGCAACACTGGCCACCCTGTAGCTATTTCCTCCAAGATCAAAATACTCCCGAACGGGCCACCGCCATCTTGGATCCCCTTCTCTCTCCTTTCTATTCCCCTTTGTTGAAACCGAACTTTTAAATTATTATTTATTTAACTCTTATTTATT
>CAJQZJ010012348.1:5237658-5261354 GCA_907164525.1 Lophiomys imhausi | reverse complement strand
TATTCACTAAATCTAACTTATATTAACCTATCAGCCCCTTCACTTTGTGTTCCTTTTTTCCCTTCTATTCTTCTTTCTTTATCATCTCCTCTTCTCTCCTCCCACCTTCACTCTCTTTTAGAACCCTAGGCTTAGACCTAGCTCACTGTTTCTTGCTACTTTCCTTCCCTCCCTCCATCCTTTCTACAACTAAAGAATTGGGTCTCATTCTAGGATCTACATTTTTGTTAATAGGCACTAATAGGAACCCTACAAATGAAGGAAACCAAGATGTTTCAAGGCTTCCTAATACAGTGGTTCTCAACCCGTGGATTTCAATCCCTTTGAGACTTGAATGACCCTGTCACAAGGGTCACATGCCAGATATCCTGTATATCAGAAATTTACATTTTAATTCATAACAGTAGCAAAAGTAGTTATGAAGTACCAACAAAATAATTTTATGGGTGAGTAGATATAATTAGTGCTCTATTTATTCACATGACAGGGAGTTATGCTATATCCAACAGCAAGTATTTAGCAAGTGATAGTCTCAGTGGTAGTGCAAAGCTTCCTTTTTTATATATATTTTTCTAGGATTCCAGGTCATAGAATAGTGCTACCCCCACTAAATCTAATAGAAAAGAAAGTGGGGAAAAGCCTTGAACTCATTGACACAGGTGACAACTTCCTGAACAGAAACCAATAGGTCAGGCTCTAAGACCAACAATCAATAAATGGGACCTCATGAAACAGAAAAGTGTCTGTAAGGCAAAGGACACTGTCACTAGAACAAAACAGCAACCTACAGATTGGGAAAAAATCTTTACCAACTCCACATCTGTCAGTAGGCTAATATTCAAAATTTATGAAGAACTCAAGAAATTAAATGCCAAGAAACCAAATAACCCAATCAAAATATGGGGAACAGAGCTAAACCAAGAATTTGCAAAAGAGGAATCTGTAATGAATTTGAGACACTTGAAGAAATGCTCAGCATCCTTAATCATCAGAGCAATGCACCACAAGATGACTCTGAGATTCCATCTCACACCTGTCAGAATGGCTAAGATCAAAAACTCAAATAACAGCACATGCTGGCGAGGTTGTGGAGAAAGGGGAACCCTCCTCCATTGCTGGTGGGAGTGCAAACTTGTACAACACTATGGAAATCAGTCTGGTGATATCTTAGAAAACTTGGAATAGTTATACTTCAAGACCCAGTCATACCACTTCGGGGTATATATTCAAATGATTCCTCACCAAACCACAAGGGCACCTTCTCATCTATGTTCATAGCAGCTTTATTTGTAATAGCTAGAAACTGGAAAAAACCCAGATGTCCCTCAACCAAAGAATGGATAAAAATGCTGAGGTACATTTACACAATGGAATACTACTCAGCCATCAAAAACAAGGAAATCGTGTCATGCAATTTGCTTCCAAGTGATGGAACTAGAAAATCTCATCCTGAGTGAGTTAACCCAGACTCAGAAAGATGCACATGCATGTATTCACTTATACCTGGATTTTAGCCATATAGTACAGGATAACTATCCTGTAACCAACAGACTGAAAGGAACAGGAACATAGACTTTGTTACTTGTTAATGAGATATTTTGCCCTAGTGGAGCTTCCATGTAGGCCCCCAGAGCAAGAGGAAGCTCTTAGCCCTCATATGGCTGCTGAACTAAAGGGGGCTGTTATGTAGGGCACCCCACACTGGAGGAGTAGGATAGGTGGGAGAAGAGGGAGAGAGTGAGAGGGTCAGAGGGTGGATCCCGGAGGGGTGGAGGGAGGGGACTATGATAGAGATGTAAATGGAAGTAATAAATAAACATTAAAAATTGCAATGCCAGTCAAATTAAGAGGAATAAAATATTAATATATGCCAAAATATCAGTGAACCTCAAAAACATGTAAAGTAAAAGGAGATTCACATACTTTATAATTATCTACTTTATAATTTGTATAATATATACTGTATATTATACATTATATTTATATATTATATATATTATAAATTACATATTATATGAACAAATCCACAGACATAGCCTGTGTGTGGGTGGATTTTATTATGTGTAAATTAAGTTTTTATTTATTGCTAAAAATTAAACAGCTGTCATGTCTATAAGATACTAAGTCTGCATTATTTATTTTTTATTTTTATTAATACCCACCACAAGATTTTTTCTTTGAAGACAGAGTCTCACTATATAGCTCCAGCTGGCCTAAAACTTGCTGTATAGTGAGACTCTGTCTTTAAAAAAAAGAGATGTATACCAAGATGACCAGGATGAACTCACAGAGCTCCACCTCACTCTGCTACCCAAGTGCTGGGAGTGAACACTTGTGACACTACTTTAAAAAAACAAGCAAGCAAACAAACATCACTCTACTAAGTTTTAGCACTTATACAAGCTGTGTGCCAGTTTTAAAATAAAATTGGAGAGGGAGAACTACAGCAACCTAAGAAGACCTGCTCATGATGGCAGGAAGGACTTAGTTTTTTTCCTAAGGGACTGGCTACTGGGCATCTAACCATGGTCCAGTCAGCACATAGACAACAAAAATTGATCTTGTTTTCTTTTTTTTCTTCTTCTTCTTTTTGTGGGGGAAGGGGTCATGAGAGTGTAGGGAGGGGTAGACCTCGGAGGGCTGGGAAGTGAGTGTTATCAGGGTTGATGATGTGATATTCCCAAATAAACAATAAAAAATATGTTGATTAAAAAAAAAAAAGAATAGTGCTACCCATAGGTGCCTCAGATAACCCTATGTAGAAACTTTTTCATAGAAGTGTCCAGAATTTGTTTTTTTTTTTTTCCTGGATGACTCTAGATACTTGCAGACAATCAATATCAACCACCACAACACTATAAGCCAGAAAGCTACAAGGTATCAGCAAACATCCACTGGGCTTAGAACACAGACTAACCCCAAGCAGCTCTTTCAAGATACCTCGTCACATGTTCCTTCCATTGCCACTTACCACTCAGAGCTCCACATGGGAATAAATCGCTGAAGATCATTGGACAACTAAGATATTCCTTTCAGACCCCTATTGAATTCTGTTTATATTCACTGAAATGTTTCCTCTACCCCTCACCACGGTCAATCCCTTTATATCAACTCACTCTGCAGTGTTCAACTCCAAGGAACTTTCCAGAAGGAATCCTTCATTAGACCTTCTCTTCAAGCCAGATCAGAATCACCTGTACAGATTATTTTACCTATTTATACTTTGCCTTTCCATGGTTTACAGTTGGAATTTGGACACTCATTAATATCTTCACACCCATTTGCATTTACCTTCCAGGTGACAGCCACATAATCACCATTCAATATTCACTCTGACACTGGAATTATGTACTATCCTTCAAGACGGAATGGCCTGAGAACTGACAGAAGGCTTTCAGTATGCAGGTGTTAAAAATCACATAGGCATTATCCATGTACATGGTTGGAAAGAGGTGAGGACTGAGTTCCCTTAGGTAGCACAGATAATAATACAGAGGCAAGACTGTCTAAATACCTGGGTGGGAATTCAAGTGGGAAGTGGTAGTTGTGGACCAAAAAGTCTGTAATACCTCTTTGGTTGTATATTCCATAAATTTGTGATTTCTAACAGGCATTTTCTAACAGCTCAGACACTAATAGAGTTACTGCACTAAGAAAGTATGTCACCCCAGGTCTGAGAAGATAGTTAGCAAGAAAATCTATACAACTGGTGAAGTCACATGCAGAATATTGCATTTTGTTCAGGGGCAACTCATTACCAGGCCAAAGCAGACATACTGGAGGGAGTTCAAAAGCGAACAAGAAAAAATGATTAGGGGAATGGAGAAATTGATCGAAGCAGAGAGATAAAAGGAAATGCCTGTTAGGTGGAGGGTGGGGTGGAGTTAAATGGGATCTAAGGCAGCAGCCTGCAACCCTTATGCAGAAAATGGGGGCTGAGGTGGAGAGGGTCATAGCACAGAGTGTGGAAGCTGGAAATGGCCCAGGTAGGAGCACAGGATAAGGAAAGAAAACATGCAAAATGAGTGGTGCTTATGAGAATTATGCTCAAATCTTTCCTTTGATTGTAGATGGCAGAATCTACATGGGAATTTGTCCCTAAACCAGAGGGCCCGGTAGGAGTCCTTTGAGAGATTCTTCAAACATAAGAAAGGAGGAGAGGGTGAGAGGGTGGAACCAGGAGGGTTGGAATGAGGGCACTGTGATAAGGACGTAAGTTGAAGTAATAAATAAACAAACAAAAAAAAAAAAAGAAAGAAAAGAAATGTGGTAGGGGAACAGAAAGAGCAAGAAAACAGCTTTAAAGGTCAGGCAGCTCTGGATTGGATCCACCTCTCATTGTGTTCTATCTGTGCAATGATAAGTGGCATACCTAGTCTCTCTGGGACTCAGTTTCTCCAGATGTTTAGTACTCAAGGGTACATACTCCTGGTTCTGAACATCCTCAATAGCCATCACTGGGCTTGCTGCAGTGTGCTTTAAGCTGTCACATAGCCATCCTAGCTTCTGACAAGAAGCTTCACCCCATTCACTGACCTCATCTTTCTTAAGTCCATTTCTTAACTGATTCCTGAACCTAAAGGATATCCTCTACACCACCCTTCAGGCCTTGTGGCCCTATGACAGTCTTCATTCCTAGATAGGAATTTGAATTTTTGACTAAAATCTTTTCTGGAATTTACCATCCACTAACCGAATTAACATAGGCACATGACTTTCTTTGCTTTGGCCTTGTTATCCATCTGTACAATGGTCTGAATGAGATCTACAATTCTGGATGACTGCAAGGATTGAATAAGGCAATGTATGTGGGAAAATGGGCACAGAGCTGAACATAGATACGGCAAAAACAGGAAGTGCTGTTGAGGAGCTCCACTCTTTTCCTCACTCCATCCATCAATCAGGCTCAAGTTAGAAACCCCCAGCACATCAGAATCTTCCTCTGTTGGTGTTGATAACAATGAATTTATCATTCAACAGCTTCTGAGGACTGCGTATCTGCTCCGTCTCCTCATCCACGGTCTTCTGTGACTGGACCACTACTGTTAATCTAAGATACATTTCCACCTCGCTTGACCTGTACTCACTACTGTGTTTCTACAAGTCAGGCCTCCTAGAATATAAGATCCAAACATTAAAATCTTGTAATGGCTCCTCGGTGACAGCAGATGTGACTGCATTATCCTCTCATTCATTGGTGTTGGCTGGACCTGGACCTTCCTTCGTTCTGTGACTTTTTCCATCTGTTCATCCATTCTCCATCCACCCTTCACATTACACAGGGCCAACATTGAAGCCATGCATAATTTCCACCACTACCTGAAGATGCCCCCACACCTCTGCATATCTTTGACTTAACCCATATTTTCCCACTGCATGGGATGTTCGAACTCTCCGTATGCACATAGCAGCACACTGCCCACCTTCTAGCCGTCTGCAGCTCTTTTGTACTATAATAACTCATTGTCACATTTGAAAATTATGGGGCACCTTCTTTGTGCCCAGCATGAAGAATGCCATTTGGAGGTTGGATAGTTTTCTCCTCAGCTAACCTGAGAGCTCCTTCTGATCAGGTATTGGATGAGCCTTACATCTTTTAGTGCTGGACTGGATGTGTCATGAAATGACTGGGTCACCTTTCTTAGATTCAAGATAAAAGTGAACACAATGCTGTATCTTCCCTGAAGCTGGTGTGGTCAGGTGGAATATTAGGAAAGGCCAACAAGAATTCTGGATTCAGGACTTGGAGAGTCTACATTACCACACTCAAAAGTCCTTTTTTATCCTATGAACAACCAGGAGCTTGGTGGATATGTTCTCTGTGAACAATGATGCTATTTTTGTCAGTGTCTTTGCCTATGTTGTTACTGCTGTCTAGAACATTCCTCTCAGAACTTCTCAGTTGGGTATTCTTCATCATCTCATAGAAAACATCATTTACCCAATAAGCCCTTTATACCTCCCTCTGCACCTATCAGACTATGAATTGTGGTCTGACTATAGACTGCTGCTACACTAGCATAGCTGAGCCAAGAAATCCAATGAGAAATCTACCATATTTTCCATTGGACTTTCAGCCCAGTCAATGATTAGCCCAAGATAAAGGAAGAAGAAAAAGGAAAGAACAAAAGAGGGAGCTTTTCAGATTGGTACATTGAATAGATTGAAGGCTACAGGGATAATGGATTTAAGCATGATAACAATAGGTATCTTAAGAAGTCTTTGTAGTAATTCAGAAAGATACATATATCTACAGTTTAGAGGGGTCGTATTGTGCTGACCCTGAACCCCAGTTTATATGCTGATGCCTTAACCCTGGGCTCTTAGCATATTCATATGTCTCTTTGTTTAAAGATAGAGCATCAAAGATTCAATTAGTCCAAATGAAGTCATGATGAAGTGGAGTGGAGTTTTGACTCAATGTGACTAGTACCCTCACAAGAAGAAATATGAGGAAAAACATTATGTAGTTATAAAGGCAGAGGAGAGACTGACACACTGGTATCAGTAAACCACCAGTAGCTATAAGAGACACAGGAAAAAAAGCTCACAGTCCTCAAAAGCACTTCACCTATTGATATTTTGATCTCTGACTTTGATTGTCCAGTACCATGAGAAAAGACATCTCTGTGCTGTCAGTCCTTCCACTTGTGGTGCTTAGTTATGAAGTCCCAAGAGATTAATGCAGGCATCATACCAGAAGCCGTCTCTCTGAGTAAAACTCTGTACCTCCTCCTTAGGACCTGTTGATAGATTTTGATCTGGCCCACACTCACTGTGGAAAGAAAGCTAAGAAGCAGCAAGACCACCTCTCAGATCTGCTGGGCCAAGAACTTGGAGCCTCAGTTGGGCTGGAAGACAAACCCTGCCTGAGCTACTCACATCTTAGCCCTCTTCATTGTGTGCCTTCCTGTAGTAAGCACCAGTCGCTTCATGGGGGAGGAGACAAAGCCACCGTGAGAAAGTGGCATTCTAACTCATTTGCTCTAAAAAGGTGTCTGCTTTTTCCCCATAATTCTCACATCTCCTCCTCCAGTAGAGGGAGTGATAACAACATCCCAGATTGAAAATTCACTTGGAGATCAGGATACATCTGAGAATACCCAAATGTCTATTATATATAACAGAGTCTGGTCCTGGGGAAGGTGGCTGTCATTGTTATGTATCAGGAAGAGAGACAGACTGTGGGAGGTTCTAAGTGCTAAACAAGCCCTGTAGTCTCTCTCTCTCTCTTTTTTCCAATTCTACTTTCATTTAATTTTTTTTAACTTTTGATTGATTCTTTGTAAATTTCACAACATTCACCCCAATCCCACTCATCTTCCCATCTTTCAATATATCTGCCCTCATCCCTTGCAACTTCTCCAAAAGAAAACAAAAAATAAAATAAAATAAAAACAACAACAAAAAAGAGAAAATATAAAATAAAAAATAAAACCATCTCATTGTGGAACCTATGGTATGTCACGGTATGTCTCACAGTATATACACTTTTGCCCAAACAGCTTTACTTGCAAATATTCATTGCAATGAGTCATTAGTAAGATCCAGAGCCTCTGGCTTCTGCTACAATATTAATATTGGATCCACACCAGGGCTCCTCTCAGCAATCCTGTTGTTTTTCTGTGTCATAGAGACCCTTCAGCTTTGGTTCTGCAAGGCTGGCAGCCCCTGTATGTGCTCCAGCAGTTCACAGATGGTGTAGATGCTTTGGTGGGCCAACTCAAAGACTTGGATCTGGGCCTGTGTAGTGACTGTGTTGTTCAGCCTGTCCACTCTCTCACTTTGCCCAGGTGAGGGGTGAAACCAGCTCTCCTGCTTGTGGCAGCCTGCAAGAGACTGCAATGGCTCTCCTGTGCTCATGCCAACAGACTCAGCTCTCCTGTACCCATGCCACTAGGACCAGCTCTCCTGCACTGCCCAAGCAAGGGGGTTGGGCCAGCTCTCCTGCCTGCCATAGGCAGCAAGGGATGGGGGGAGGTGGAAAAGGCCCAGCTCTCCCATGCTCACTCTCTCAGACTGGCTCTCTCACTAGACTGCCAGGGCCAGCTCTAATGTGCTTGCTCAGGTTAAGTGCAGGGCCTGGAGTGTTGCAACCCTGGGGACTGGCTCACCCATGCCCATGAACTCAGGGCCAGTTCTCCCAAGCTATCTAAGCAAGGGTCAGGGACAACTGGATACATCCAATGAAGGCAGAGCTAAATCTGCATAACCTTCAGACATTGACACAGACTCCTGCTGCCTTAGGGCCACAGACCCAGACATGGCCTTCAGCTACATCATTGGGTGGCAGTGCAGGCTACTCACATCAGGCTGTTCCTTGCCACCCTCATGTTACCAGTTCCACCTCTCTTCATACTGCACAAACTGTTCCCTTCTCTCTCTCTCTCTCTCTCTCTCTCTCTCTCTCTCTCTCTCTCTCCCATCTCTCCACCACATATTTGATTGTTGTGGTGGCACCTCTGAGTGTCTTCTACCTGCTTCCACTGCGTGGTGGCTGGCGTGTCTCTAGATGTCTTTCTGTAGTTTCTAAACTGTGTGATTTTAGTGGTTGAAGTCACCTCTCTGAGACTCAGTTTATAACTATGAAACACTGAGAAATAAAAGCGGTGTAACACTGTAACAGTACATACTTGGCAGTGTAGTTGTGAGAGAGCCACTCTGAGAGAGTAAGCATGGGAGAGCTGGGCCTATCCCACCTCATTCATCCCTTGCTGCCTGTGGCAGGCAGGAGAGCTGGCCCAGCCCCCTTACTTGGGCAGTGTAGGAGAGCTGGTCCTAGTGGCATGGGTCCAGGAGAGTTGAGCCTGTTGACTGGCTCAAGATAGCATGATGTATATAAGGTTGGAAAGAACTGAACATAGATGCAAATGTTTGTATTTTTGTCCTTTTATTAGCTGTGTAACCTTGGGAAGCTGTTGCAATATGAAAAACTGTGCTACTTTCTACTCAAATAAAGCTAGCTCAAAGTTATGGGACAGTGTCAGAGACGTTGCATATAATGGACCTGGCTGGGTGCCCACCATTGTTCAGCACTCTGTCAATATTTGCTGCACATGCTATTGATTAATAGGGAATATCATAGTACCTGCAGCTGGTCTGAGAGAGCCAAGAGAATGGTTGGGGAGATCCACATATTCAGAGATACAGTTACAAAGCAAGCTGATAAGGTCCTTCCTCTTCTCCCCTAGTGAGATCACACAGAAGCATTTTTTCTCAACACAAGGATGAGGAGAATCTTTTGGGAGAAAGGATATTAGGATAGTAGAAATTAACTATGCAAAGAGATAGGTATGTGCCTGCAGCAGGGATATGACCAGTAAAGGACCCCACTAGACTCAGTGTGGATAGATGGAATGTATACTTGAGGAAAGATGTAGTATCTCAAAGAAAGTCTGAAGATTAAGTGAAGCTTGAAGGACCATTTTCAGAAATTTGGACTTTATTGTAAGGACCATCAAGAGTTCCTGAAGTATCATAAAGGGAGAGTGACAAAATCTAACTTCCACATTGGATGGAGCAAGTGTGCCCCTGAATGGATGATGAAGTCAGGACTGGGGAGGTTATGGGGCAACCAGCATTTCTAACCATAACCTTTATCACCCACTTCCCTAAATACAACATGGGGTCTCTGGAGAGGAACTCAGGAGGAACAAGCAGACAAGTAGTCCATGGACCACTGACTGCATCTGAAGAGGGGTGAAACAGCAAAACAGAACACTGACAGGCACCTCCAGGAATCATCCTCTGACATGCTGAGTGTCCAATAGCTTCCAAAGAAACAAATGCAGGTTTATCAATGGTTTCTTTGTGTGTGTGCCTCAGGGTGGCCCCGTTAAATTGGATTTATCACAGGTTGGGGTCCATGTTATGAGAAACTCAGACCTTGAGTCACTGACAAGGCCAACAAAGTCAACTACCTCACATCACTAATGAGATACCTGAGGCTGAGGCAGGAAAGCACTTTACTAGATGTACATAGCAGGACAAGCTCTAGCCCAGATATTTCAGTCTGCATACCAGCCCCTAATCATGTGCTGTTCGTGCAACCCAAAAGTGCCATGGTTTCTATATAAAGTATCACCTAAAATAGCTCGTGTGTTGGCTTGGTCCCCTGTAGGGAGATCTAGACACTGAGAAGCGATTGGATGTGTTTGACCTAATTCAACACATAATTGGATTCACAATTGAATAGACTGTTGGAAATTAGGGAAACCTAAAAGGTAGGTCTCCATTAGAGAAGGGGATCCATGGAGATGTGCCTTTGAGGTGCTCCTGAGAGCATGCCCAGTCTCTTCCTACCTCTGCTTCCTGGCTGCTGTGAGGGAACAGCCTTCTCTGCCTGATGCTTCTGTCATCATGAGGTCTTGTCTCACCCCAGCACGAAAGCAAAGAACCCAGCAGACCCTGAACTACATCCTCTGAATACACAAGCCAAAATAATTCTTTTTCTCCTTATGTTGTTTCCTCCAGAATTTTGTCACAATGGTTAAAAATTGAACAATGTAACACAAGAGTACAGTTTACTCCAGTCATCTTTTGGCTCCAGTCAGCTTTCTTTCTGGTTTAGTCCAGTCCATGAAAGTAAATTCAAGATATTCCTCCTCTTTTTTTTTTTTTGACCTAGCTTCATGTACTTCAGATAACCTACAACTCTCACTATGTATGAATAATGACCTTACTTTTAATCCTCTTGCCTCCACCTTCCTAGTGCTGAGATTACAGGTGTAAGCCACCATGCCTGACTTACAGGTGTTAGAGATACATTCTACAGCTTGATACACGCTAGATAAGGACTCTCCAATTGAGCTATGACCCTCCAGTAATTCTTCTTTTTTGCTTTTTATTTGTTGTTTGTGAATTCCATATCATACACCCCAATCTCACTCATTTTCTCCTCCCCCATACCTGCCCCCAACCCTTGCAACCTCCTCCCAGCAGAGGAAAAAAATATCACTGTAGAAACTGTAGTGTTTCATAGTGTGTCCCACAGTATTTACCCTTTTGTCCACATTTCTTTGTTTGGAAATGTTCATTGCAATGAGTCATTGGTCTGGTATGAGGCCTCCAGCTTCTGCTGCACTATCCATATGGGAACCTCACTGAAACTCCTCTCATATATTCTTTTGTTGTCATGGAGATCCTGTAGTTTTGGATCTGTAGGACAAGCCCCTTGGCCCCTTCATGCACTCTAGCAGCTCATGGATGGGCTAGATGTTGGGGTGGGCCAATTCAAAGCCCTGTATCTGGGCCTGAGAGGCATCTGAGCTGGCCAGTCCTCTAGTTCTCCTGCATCTATACCACCAGGATGACCTCTCCTGCCCTGCCCAGCTCTAGCCCAGCCAATGCTGCTGCCACCAAGAGGCAGAGCTAGCTCTGCAGCTCTCATGCCCTCAGGGTTGGGTAATCCTTGCCCATGCCATCATGACCAGCTCTGCTCTGCTGCGCAGGTAGGGGGCAGGGCCTGTTCTCCCAAGTGCTGCACCAGGTGAGGGCAGGGATGGCTCTCCAACTCTCATGCCCTTGGGGACAGCTCACTCATAACCCCTGTAACCAGGGCAAGCTCTAACCTGCTGCCCAGGTGAGGTACAGAGCTCACTGTCCCAAATGTTGCAAGTGAGAGATAGGGCCAGTTCTCCCACTCTTATAATCCCAGGATCAGTTATTCTGCCTGACATAGGTGCCAAGGAATGATGGAGGGGAGGAAGGCATCTCTCCCTCATCTGAACCACCATCCAACAGATAAAAGTCAGAGCCAACTTTTTAATGCTCACACCCTTGGGGTGGCTCACTCACAATCCCCACATCCAGGGTCAAATCTACTGTGTTGCATCAGGTGAGAGGCAGGGATAACTGTCCTGCTGTCATGATATCAGGGCAAACTCTTCTGCCTGCCATAGGTAGCAAGGGGTGAGGGTTGAGCAGGACATCTCTCCCTTGACTTTGTCTCTGCAACTCAGACAAGTTCCAAGACCAGCTCTCCCACTTTCATTCCTTTGTGGCTGCCTCACCTGCAAACCCCACATCCAGGGCCAGCTCTACTGTGCTGCCCAGGAAAGGTTCAGGGCCCACTACCTTTGGCTACAGCTGGTGAGGGACAGGGACAGCTCTCCTGCTTTCATGACCTCAGTGCCAGGTCTCCCACTTGTTGCAGGTAGGGAGAAGCTATGGGGGAGGAAGGTATCTCTCCCTTGTCCATGCCACCACATTGGGGACCAGCAGCAGGCCAGCTCTAGCACACTCATACTCTCTGGGCCTGCTCATCCTCAACTCCCAAAGCCAAGGCCAGCTCTATTCTGTTTTCTGGGCAATGTGTGAGCTTCTCTCCCAAGTACTGCAGCTGGTCAGGGGCCCAGTCAGCTCTGCTGCTCTCATGCCTCCATGGCCAACTCTCCCACAATGGGGTGAGCTCTCTATAGTTCTCAGACAAAAACATGCCCCCAGGCAACAGTCCAGATCAGCGACATCCACTTGGCCTTTGATGGTAACATACTCCTCCTGCTGCAGGACCATGGATCCAGCTGTGGCCCCTGGTGGCAGCACAAGCCAGGACCCCACCATGGTCCCAGGTGGCATCACCAGCTACTCACATCAGGCTGTTCCTTACTACTGTTGAGTCTTCAGTTCTGTCTCTCTTCATTGTGCCCATATCCTCCTATTTCTCTTTCTCTTCCATTTCTCCATCACTTACTTGCTCCTCTTAGTGGCACCCAGGGTCTCTGAGTGTCTGGGTCATCTCAGGAGTAGTTTCAGGAGTGCTATGCCCCACTCGTGCATTATGACACTGGAAAGGGTCATGGTCTGCCCTGTCCCCACCTAGGGTTGCAAGACACCAGGTTGATGGTCATCTCAGGCTAGGTTCCTGTCTGAGCCCCGTAGTACCAGACTGGTGATCATCTTAGGCTCATTCCCACCCAGGCCACACTCCCAGGAGGCATTCTTCTCATCTCAGGCTCCCTCCCTCAGGCACTGGACTGGTGGTCATCTCAGGCTCACTTTCTTCAGTGAGTGCTAGGGAACTGATCATTCAGATTTTCATAGGTCAGAACACTGAGCCTACACAGCTTCTCTCCGCTCTGTTACCATGTCCACGTGACACAGCAGCCACACCTGCAATGCTTCCAGTGGAAAATCCATTAATTCTTCATACAGTTATTGACTTACTCTGTTTTGTTGCTTTATTAGCATATGTTAATTATAAATCACAAGGGAATTCACTGTGACATTTTTAAGCATATAGAGTTTATTTTAATCATATTTACCCCCATAACACTTACTTGTCTCCCACCCATTTTTATTGATCCTCTTTCCAAATAGTATATTCCCTCTTCCATTGTCATTCATTTGCTTTCTATGTTTCAGTGATCCACTGAGTTTAATTAGGCTTGCTTCTAGGAGCATCTGTGAAGGATTATTTACATGAGCACCTTACCAGTGGTTATACCACTGAAGAAAATGATTTTCCCGTCCTCAGCAACAATTAGCTACATTTATATCAACATCAAGGGACCATCTATTTGTGGACCTATGCAGAAGAAAGTAACTTGGGCTTTTGGGTCAGAACCCAAATTGCAATTGTAAATGCTTGCAACAGTGACAGGTCACTGATGTCTAAAAGTGGGCGTGGTTGCTGTGGAGACTGAACAAACTGTGGTGCTTAGCTCAGTGCATGCAGACACAGAGAGAGACTGTGAAGAATATATTGGGGAGGGGAGTCAGGCAACATTGCCTCCTGGGTTTACCTTCATCACCTCTGTTTCAAGGCTCAAGAGACCTCCTCTTTTTTAAAGCTGCCTTTCCTTCCTCTATCCACCCTTCCATTATTCTCATACCCTGACATGTTACTTCTGACTCCACAGCCATTGGAGCCTCTCCCAAGTCAGTCCACAATAGAGTAAAAAGCAGCCCCTGACACATGCAGCCACAGCCAGCGTTGGGAATGAGATCTTCTGTCAGCCCATCCTGAAATTCTTTTGGAAGTTTGACAGGATTAAGGGGATTAATACATTAAAGCATTATTACAGCATTCACCAGGGATTTTCAAAAGACTTTACACTCTGATCTATTTGTTCTGTTACATAAAACTCGCATTAACAGGCTGATAGCAACAGGGAAAATATCTGTGAAATCAATAACCTTATTTTTTGGTAAACACATTTAGCAGGCTGAGCCAGTCATTAGGGCCTGCAGACCCTCCCATGGTGCACATCAATGAAATTACCCCTCCAGAATCCATTTGACAATTAAGCAGAGGGCCTGTCTGAGTCTTCTAGTCCATTGATGGCAGGGGGCAGAAGAGAGAGTGGACACCTCCTACCCTCTGGCCTCAATCCTCTCCAGCCCTAGACCTGCTGACCCAGAATGAAACCAAGAGTCCTTCTTGCTGGACAGAAAAGCTGCCGGGGAGGAAACGTGCAGTGAAATGTCATGCAATTGGCTCTGTATTGGACTGCATTCTGGATTTCCTGCACAGTAGGAAGAGGTAGCCCTATAGAGGGCAGTGAGGCATAGTTAGTAATACCCCACAGGTATAGACTCAAGACAAAAGGGTACATGCCCTTTTGAGGGTGGAGACTTACTCCATTCTACTTACTGATTTTTCTGATTGGTGCCTGCCACTGCAGGGTATAATGTAGCCTTGTAAAACAATTATTTACACATATGTAGTACTTTCTGAGTGACAGACATTGTTCTCAACACTTCATGAGCATCCCTTCCATCAACATTTCCAGTAAACTTTCGAGGTGGGTTCTATTACTTTCATTTTGCAGGTAAGAAAACTGAGAGGCAGAATGGAGAGAAAGCTCAGTCAGAAAGTATGATATCCTAAGTTGAATCCCCAGAACCCACGACAAAAGTGTGGCGAGGTGCCACCATAGGGAGAGCAATGATAGGCACCTCCCTGAAGCTAACTGGCCAGGCAACCTAGCCTATGTGGCAAGTTCCAAGCCAATGAGAAAGCCCATCTAAAATAATAAATAAAATGGGCAGCACCTGAGGAGCAACATCTGAGGTTGTCCTCTGGCTTCCATATACTCATGTGCCCATACATGTGAATGCACACACAGGCATAGACTGAAATGCGAAAAGATTGGGTTTTGCCCAACATCAGCTATTTATTGTACTGGCATGCACTGTGTTTACCTGTGTGAGTTTGTGTGTACCGTATGGGTTCAAGAGGCAGCTCAGCTCAGTAGGGGCATTTAGATTCTAGGAGACTGGTGTTAAGAGAGTTGTGAGCCACCATATGGGTTCTGAGAACCAAACACAGGTCCTCTGCAAGTACAGTAAAAGCTCTTACCTGCTCAGCTACCTCTCCAGCACTTTGTCCAACATCACAAAACTGGTAAGTAACAGAATTAGGATTTGTATCAATTTTCAGAGTCCAAATGAGGAACTAGGTTTCTATATGCAGCAAGTTGTTCTGCTAACAAATATTCAAAGGATTGCTCCCACACACTGAGCAGTTACCAAGTGTCTTAGGTACTAATCCTTGCAGAAACCCATTAACATAAATATTATATTCCCATTTTTACCTAAAAGGACTGAACTTCAAAAAGGCAGAGATGGCAAGGTCACATGACTGTCAAATGCTAGAGGTGAGAATTAAAGCCAGGCAATCTCTCACCAGGGCTTAGGCTTGGAAACACACTCAGTGTGTGAGCTTATTCTAAACTCAGATGGCTGTTATTGGGCACCATTTGGCAATTAGCAAGACTCTTGGTGGCCTGTCCTAGTTCTTAGAGATGAGAAAAGGGAGATGATGACACAACCCCAGGGCAATGTCAGCCACAGAGCACTCAGTGCTTCAGTCTCTTACAGAATAAAGGACTGCACTGGGCTCATAGCCTCTGGACAGAAGGTTTGCTGTACTGATCACAATGGGCACATCCCCAGTGAAGCCCAGAGCCTGGCTAAGATCTCTAACAAATGACTCCTACTTTAGAAATAAGGAGGCTGCACTCATTGAAGTCATGTCCAAAAGCACACATTTATAGCATGTCAGCTAAGATTTGAACCAGTTTTTCTCTTTAGTCTATCTCTTCTCAGAGTCTCACTGGCCTCTTCTCCCCCTGCTATGTACATATAAAACATGCATACATGCACATGTGTGCATATATATACACTCAAACTTATCCTTCCCTGTACCCTTTGTGGTACATATGCAAGCACACACACACATGTAGGTACACACACACACACACACACACACACACACACACACACACACACAAGCTTTGATCACACCAAACCAATGTATACTTCTAGAAGACAATGAACTCTCAAGTCTATCCCACATCTTTGTTGTTGTTGGGTTTTTGGTTTGTTTGGTTGTTTTTGGTTTTTCGAGACAGGGTTACTCTGTGTAACAAGCCCTGGCTGTCCTGGACTCACTCTGTAGACCCAGCTATCCTTGAACTCACAGAGATCCGCCTGCCTCTGCCTCCCGAGGGCTGCATAAAAGGCGTGTGTTACCATGCCCAGTGCCTACCCCACACCTTTGTATGAGCAGTTCCCTGCACCTGAAATGCTCCTTTTGGCTTGTTCCTTTTCAGTTTCTCTCTTCTTATTCATTCTATGAGTCTCACCATAGTTGTCACACTACCCCTAGAAAACCCTCTTTGTCCTAAAAGCCAGGTTGTATTGTGAGGCTCTTCACTGCCCTTAGACACTCTGGTATGACAGTGCCCTACATTGTAATTCCCTTCTCCTTCTGGAATGGGCCTCCTAGACTCTGGATTGTGATTTCCTATCTTTTTCCATCTATACATACAGCATTAATAAATAGATTCAGAACATCTGAGCTCAGGTTCTAATTTTTTGTGTGTGCGCGCACACACACACACACACACACACACATACACTGAAATTCACTTATTGAGAGATCTAATTATGTTTTCACTGTTAACTATGTTAGTCACCTATTGTTGTATAACAAAATTATACCCAAATTTAGCAGCTAAAAATTTTAACAACTGTTATATTATCTCATACTGTTTCTGTGATTCAGGAATCTGAAACAGCTTAGCTGAATAGTTACAGGTTGGTCTCTGGGGAAGCTACAGTCAAGATGCTGTCTGGGCTGCAGTCATCGGCAGGCTAGATGGCATTGGAGTATCTGCTTCCAAGATGGCTCCGTCACATGGTAGATGGCAGGAGGTCACAACTGTTAAGCTCACAGCCCCCTCCAGAAAGCTACTGAAAAGGCTTGATAGAGTAGTTGGATTCCCCCTGTGTGCTCCAGAGAGAGCAAGAACAAAACCAAATACTTTTTATGGCCAGCATGTACCATCACTCCTGCCACTTTCTCTTCCTTGGAACCAAACCATTAAATTCAGCCCACTCTCAAAGGGATGAAGCTGGGGCTCCACCTATTGGAAGTAAGAGGGTCAACAAATTTATGTCCTTAGAGAAAAATAATCCTCTGTCCTTCCCCAACTCAGTAAGCTCAACTCTTAGAAAGGGGTGGAAGGAAACACAAGTGCCTGATGCTAAATGGGCAAGCTCTTCACAACTGAATGGGGACAGAGATGATGGTACCCTGCCCTTGCACACACATGACCTCCCCAACAACAGTTTGTCATGATAATGAGGCATGATGATGAGATGAAGGCTTTCTTGAGGCAAGTATCAGGCATGGCAGCCAGAGCAGGAAGCCAATAGCTCACATCTTGAGCCATAAGCATGAAATGGAGAGAGCAAGATAAACAAGTGTTCTCAATCCAGTTCTTTGCTCCTGACTGCAAGAACCTATACCCTTTAATCTCAATCCACACCTACGGCACTAGTACAGGCCTGGCCATGTGATCCAGCCCCTTTTCACTAAGGAAGACACAAAAGCATATAGCATTCTACACTCTCCTGTAAGAGAGTCCTCACTTCTTTTCTCCCAGAGGTCATCTAATCCTGTCTGATCCTTGTAGCCCCTAGAGCTTCAAAGGGAGAGATGGGGATTGAAAAGAAACCCCTGAGCCTAGCAGAGAGCCAGGGCCACTCCAAGCAGAAGCAGCAGAGAGCTACTGTCAGCTCTGCAGAGCCTGTGTGTGCTAATTTGACAGGATTAAGAGGATTAATACATTAATGCATTATTAGTGCTTTCATACGAGATTTTCTAAGAGTTGAGCACAGTGATTCCTGTGTCCTGTTATATAAACTGGCAGTAATTGCCTTAATTGGCCAATTGTTGCTGAGGGATACAGACAGGAAACAGGCCTGATTATCTTATACCCTGGGGTTCACAGTCTGGTCACTGATCCCCACCAAACCAAGAAGGTTTGGGGAAACTGGGTCTGGGTGGAGTCACCCAAATGGCTTGCTCAACAGAAGGTACAAGGCAGGCCCATACTACACTGGAGCACAAAGCAGCCTGGTCGGTTTCTCCAATATCCAGATTCCTGCCCCAACCATGCTGCCCACTGACTGCCCCTGCCTCAGCTTCCATTTCCACATCTGTCAATGTGGACAATAATTATGTCCACCTTATAATGTTGCCAGGAAAAAAAGCAATGAGCCACTGTTGATGAACGTGTTTTGTCAACTGGACAGGACTATGCTCGTGGGAGGGAGGGTTATGATTTTGTTGGATGGAGTGAGTGGAGGATTTTCCCTTTTGGTGTTTATGTATTGGGAGAGAATAAAAACAGCCCCTGGGGGGAAAGTAGATGGAATGCACAGGAGGGCTTGGGAGATAGATAGCCATGGTCACAGGACAGCAGAGCTATCTGAGGGCAGTCAGTTGTGAAAGCCAGCATGCTCCAGGCTCCAGCATGGAGGCCCAGACACCTCACCATCCCTCCCTCCATCCAGCTGAGGCAGGTCACACAGGAAGTTGCCCAGCAACTGTGGATGTGGGCTCCTTAGAGTTTAATTTGCTTTGCTAATTAAGCGCCTGAGTTGGACTCCCCACTGGAGGTGTGAGTCTGTAACTTCATGGATGAGAATAATAATAGAACACTAGAATCACAGCTTGGAAGGGTCCTGAAAGATCTTTTACTAGAAACAAACAAACCTGATACCTTTTATCTTATCTCTACAAATGTGTAGGCTGGGTACATGAAGGAGGGTGCCAGAAGTGCCCAAACTTTGAATATAGGAAGGAATGGCTCACAGGATTAAGACTGAGAAGTCAAGGGTGAATTGCATGGATCAAGACTGTGAAAGAAACAAGGGTAGACAGGGGCTGATGTAACAGTTAGGGAAGATGATGACTATCAGTTCCAACAATGAAGCAAATGGAATGGAAGTTGTGTATTTGTGAAGAGATTTGAGATACCTAGACTTGAAAGCTTAAGAAGAGAGACAATATGTTACAGACAAACATTTCTGGTTCACCTCACTAGAGACATGTGGTCAGATCCAGGCTCTGTCCCCTTGGAGGTTAATGACATCATGTGACAAGCGATAGCCAATGTGTTGGGCTATGCAGTCAATTACTGGTGTGACATCCTTTTTCTCCCTTATTCTACTCAGTCCAGTGACTGGCAACTCTCCCAAAGCCCTACTTCCCTGAATAGTTGCAGGGAGCATGCTGCCCCCTGACAATCTGTAATGGACATGCAACATAGTAAAAACAAACCCTCAGAGTGGTAATCTTTGAGAATTTGGAATTTACTTGTTATCAGCACATGACCCTGTCTATTCTAACTGATACCAAAAATCTTTTAATGTTATAACTCGGTATCAGTGAATATTGTCATAGCAGTGGGGAGGGAAGGCCACTAACAAGAGGTCAGAAAATAGGCTAGTCCCCAGCATGGTTGAGGAATCCAAACTGGTACCTGACACTTCAAAGCTGCAACCCAATATTCTGTGACCCAAGACTTTGGGCACAATGGAACTTTGATCAAGCAGGACTACCTTATTTGCATGGCCCTCACTTGTAAGTGAGGCCTTTATTTGCATAGCAGAGATTGGAAATTGCTTGCCCAGTGACTCATTCTAATCACATATCAGTCAATACAGACTGTCCTCCTTTGCATAAAAATTGCATACCAAGAAACTATACACAAAGAAAATCACCCTAAACACAAATGACTCTCATAAGGTCTCAGTGGGTAAAGTGCTTCTTCTCAAGCATGAGTTTAGATTCAAAAGAACCCAGGTGTGGATATAAATGTATACACATATAAATTTAATATATATATCTAAATATATAATTCTCTATATATATTCAATATATAAATTGGCCTTATATACAATATGTAAATATAGTTACATATACAAATATATAATACATATATATATAACATAAATATATAAATGTACAAATATTACATACATTTAATTCTAGTGCAATAGGGAGTTCAGTGAGACAGGTAGATTCCCCAGAAGTTACTGGGCAGCCAGCCTAGCTAATCAGTGGGTGGCAAGTTCAGTAAGACACCCTGCCTCAAAACATATGGTAGAAAGTAATCAATAAAGACATGGGATGCAAGCCTCTGGCTTCTACAGGCATGTGAACACACATTAATATAAAATACACAGAGAGAGAGAGAGATACTTATACCAAATGGATACACCCCCCAAAACTGCTGTGCCATTCACCATATGCAATATTATAGTTAATGCCCAGCCTGCTACACTATTGCAATATACTCAATAAATTTGGACCTAGAAGATGAACTTATTTACTGATCACCAATCCCTTCCCTACTACCATAGTGGGTGGCCATCCAGTCCACTACAAGAAATAGCATCCATATTAAAAAAAAAAAAATCTTATAGTCATTCAAACCTATCTTTTTGTTAGACACTAGTTTAGTGTATTACAGATGTTTTCTAAGTTAATCAGATATTAAGTTGCTAAGAGACAAGCAACATTTGCTTATCCAAATATATAGAGATAGATGGTCTTCAAAAACTTCAAGAGTTCTGTAGAATATGGCATTTAAAGATGATTTCTTAACTTTAGATTTTTTGATACTGAGACATGTCAGCTCCTGACAGCACCCCCATTCTACTCCAAGTAGATGACAAGCATCAAGGATTCTTCATTTGGAGATGGCTGCATTAGTGTCAAGCTAGCCAGTGGGCAATAAAAAGCCCTTGCTTCAACTATAGACAGAATTCTGTCTGAAAAGGACAAAACTTAGAAGCAGGTAAGTCAACAGTCTAGCTCTGCCAAGACAGAATGGGAAAGTCCTTCATAATTCCTGCTTTACAATTAATGTCTGTCAGAGATACTGGGCCAAAAGGCTGAAGTTAGATGCTCCGTTATAGAGAGAAACTGGGGACTGTACAGGCAGCCATTGTCTGTCATTCCTTAGTTTTGGAAGCTGCTTGCTGTGTGCTTCCTGTTTATTCAGATATATTTATCCTTCTCAGGTCTCTAATGTAGTTGAACACTAGATAGTTATAGTCTCACGATTAAGTTTTAAGTTGTTTAGGAATTAAAAGGATGTTTTAGGTCTAAGAAGATGCTTTTAGTTGGTAATGCAAGTTAGGATGGAAACTGAGTTAAGTATAGAACTTTAAACTCATCAAGATAGATAGTTAATAGAATATTCTTATTAGTTTTCAAACACATATGGGCTGGACATTAGGAATTTATGTCATACCATATAGTTTTCATAATTGTTACCTAATTGTTCTTATTGTTTTGTATTATATTTATTGTTATAAGAAACAGAGCCTTTTATTGGACTAAAAGGGGGAGATGCTGGGGGAAAAGATATAATTAAAATTTTTGGAAGATCCAAGATGGTGCTGACCATAGAGCAGTGAATCTGAGTAGTAGGTGAATGAGATTAATCACTGTGGAGTGAATGTGAGGTCCCCTAGCCAACAGTGAAACACAGACGGTGTCTGAATTCCCACAGCGAACATTGAGACTGGTCACCAGGTAAAACAGCCCACGCAGTTCCTGGGAACACCACCCTGAGATCAGCCAGCTCGATCACCGGTCTGGAGAGGAGCTCTGGCTAGAGATCTAGCCCAGGAGCAGATCCAGCCAAGGGCTCCAGCCCCAGACCAGCAGCCCCGCCTGTCTGTCTGATAACCAGCCTGCACTCGGACCTGTACACCCAAGAGGGAAAAACAGCCACACCACAAGAGCAAAGGTAAGTGAGATTATTTTTTCCGGAGTTTCCAACATGGCAGCACAGTGTGCACTGTAGTAGAGAGGCAGAGACCTAACCTAGTCACAGCAAAGCAATTAAGAGCTAAGACTGCCTGCAAACAGAGCCCACGACTGTGTGTTCTCCACAAATACTGGGGCGGGTAGGTCACTCACCCTAGCACCCAAGCATCTGAGGCAGTCAGCAACAGGCACACTGAGGCCTGCATCTGTTGTGGGTGGAGATCCCTGCCTGCATAGTCAGCCTAGCTGGGGAGCCAGAACGACTGGGTCAGTGAGAGGAGAACACAGACCCAACCACAGCTCTACCTGCCTTTCTGAGGAGACCTGTCAGCTCCCAGGTCCTCAGAGGCTAGCCCTCTCCCCACTCCAATCCCCTCTATATTGGTCCAATTGGGTCACAAGCAGTTGAGGAGAGCAGCAGCCACCCTCCTCTCCAAGAGCCAGTCAGTCTATTACAGGAATCTGCCCACAATCTGGAGGTGAACACCAGGATCTCAGGATCAGCCAACCCTCAGGGTAGGGAGTTTTCCTGAGTACCAAGGTCAGGTAACAAAAGAAACAAACAGATAACACCTGGGTCCATCAGATGACAAAAGGTCAGTGAAAGAACATTGTAAAAAAAAAAAGGCCAAAACCATAGGATGTCTCCAGATCCTAGCAATAATGCTACAGACAACTCTGGACAGCTTAACACAATTGAAGCAAAGGAAAATGACCTTAATCCTATGCTTATATTAATAATAGAAGGCCTAAGGGAGGAAATAAAATACCTCAGAGAGCAACAACAAAGGACTGCAAAGGAGGTGATGGAAATGAATAAAACACTTAAAGTAATGGAAGACCTGAAAAGGGAAGTTGAAGCAATGAAGAAAATCCAATCTGAGACATCCATAGAACTGGAAAATCTTAAGAAAAGAATCGGAACTACAGACACTAGCATCACCAACAGAATACAAGACATGGAAGAAAGAATTTCAGGCTCAGAGGATAAAATTGAAGAAATTGATACATCTGTCAAAGAAAATGTCAAATCTAAAAAAGTCCTGACACAAAATCTTCAGGAAATCAAGGACACAATGAAAAGACGAAATCTCAGAATAATAGAAATAGAAGAAAGAGAAGAGTCCCACCTCCATGGACCAGAAAATATCTTCAACATAATCATTGAAGAGAATTTCCCAAATCTAAAAAAGAGATGCCTATAGCTGAACAAGAAGCTTACAGAACTCCAAATAGATTAGACCAGAAAAGAAAATCTTCCCGCCACATAATAATCAAAACACTAAGTGTAAAAAAAAAGAAAGAATTTTAAAAGCTGCTAGGGAAAAGGGTCAAATAACATATAATGGCAAACCTATCAGAATCACACCTGATTTTTCTTCAGAGACTCTAAAAGCCAGAAGGGCCTGGACAGACGTCTTGCAGACCCGAAAAAAAACCACAAATGCCAGGCCAGACTACTATTCCCTGCAAAATTGTCAATCAACATAGATGGAGAAAACAAGATATTCCATGAAAAAGCTAAATTCAAACAATATTTATACACAAATCCAGCTCTACAGAAGATGTTGGAAGGAAAACTTCAACCCAAAGAGGTTAACTACACACAAGAAAGCAC
>CAJQZJ010012348.1:5163357-5202970 GCA_907164525.1 Lophiomys imhausi | reverse complement strand
TGTGTGTGTGTGTGTGTGTGTGTGTGTGTGTGTGTGTGTGTGTGTGTTTGTGTGTGTGGGTACGCAGGTACCTGAGGAGTCCAGAAGAGGGCATCAGATTCCCTGGAGCTGGAATTAGAGTCAGTTATGAGCTATTCAGTGTGGATGCAGGGGATTAAACTTCAATCCTCTGCAAGAGCAGCAAGAGCTCTTATACACTCAGCCATGTCTCCAGCATGATTGGCTAGTTTTAATTATCAACTTGACACTACCCAGAATCACCTGGGAAGAAAGTCTCACTGACTGACTGTCTAGATCAGGACAGTCCTTTGGGTATGTCTCTGGAGGAATTGTTCTGATCATCTTAGTTGATGTGAGAACATCCAGCCTAAGAGTGGGTGGCATCACTGTCTGGCTTGGTGCCATGGGTAGCATAAGAATATAGAAGGCTTGTTGAGTACTAAGCATTCAAGCATTCATTCTCTCTGTGTTGACTGTAGATATGGTATGATCAGTTGTCTCAAGTATCTGCCTCTGTGGCTTCCCCACTATAATCTGGAATTGTGAGATAAAATAGACCCTTTCTCCATTTTTTGGGGGGGTCAGGGTATTTTGCCACAGAAATTCAACTAGAAAACTGGGCTGCCTTGGTGCTAACACACAGGATGCAGGACAACCATGGACTTCACTGAATCAGGCTCCAAGGGACAACTCCAGTTCATATTGGGCCAAGTGAAGTATTGTGAGGAAGAAGACTAGATCCTCAGCTTCAGGGTGAGACTGCTCAGCTCTGCTTTTTAGCTGTATGACTCTGAGAAAGTCACTAACTCTCCTGTGTAACAGAATAGTTTTATTTATAAATACTTATATATATTAATACTTAACAAACATCTATAAAATGCCTAAATCCTATAACCTAAAACCTATAATCTAAAATCTGCAATCTAAGAATACCCTAACACCTAAAAACACTCTAATAGTTATGTAAAAACACTTAACTAACACTATTTTAACTTTCATAAAAGGATATTAATATTCTTAGAATAGGTCCGTGCAGGGTGACTTGGTTTACAGCAGCCCCATCAGGTAGTATCTTTTAAGCTTAAAGTCCACTGGGTCTTACTTTGCCAGTACACAAGGCCAATTTATTTCAACCACAAAATTGTTGCCAGTTTATAAAGGCAGTCTGTTCCAACCACCAACTGAGGCCAGCCTTCTCCACAGCTGAGACTCACCTCCACAGTCTCTTTGGCCCGGGCAAGCCTCACAGCTGCAAGCCTCTCCGAGCTGTTTCTGAACTCCGCTCATTCTGCTCACTCTTTTGGCACTCTGGAGCCCCAAGACAGACACCTTCAAGGAACTCTCTTTCAGCAGGCTTTATGCCATGCCTTTGCCTCTATCACAGTCTAAATTCTGTTTATGGTTACCTTGCTGTGTGTAGCATGACTTTTCAGTCAGTGAGGGTAGGAGTAAGTGAAGCCAACCAAGTGAAGCCTCTGGCTTATATATGGCCTTATCTTGAGATCCTTGGCCATCTCAAAAGTCCACAAGATTTCTCATGATATCCAGCAATCCTGCTGCCTCTCACAACAACTGACATAATCTTCATGGCTTGTGCAGTTTCTTAGCCATGCTCCTTCAACAGGGTATATCATCCGGCCACAACTGGCTTTGTAAAGGGACTCCAAACATTCCTTATGTGCTGCCAGATGCTAATCTGAACTGCTTACTAATTTACTAATAGGCCTAACTTCTACCACATCCCTGACTTCCATTCTTTTTTGCAAAATGTATGATAATGTCAACCTCACTGACTCAAGAGAGTGAAATGGAATTTTGCTTGTTAGTCTCAACTCAGTGCCCGTCCCTACTAAAAAACAAACAAACTGAAGCCACACCCCATACTGAGTTCATATTATTTCATTGAAATATTCTTATTTGTTGGAGGGAGTTTATTATTAATGTTACTATTTGTTATTATTTCCATTTCATGGAGGAAAAAAATGAGGCTGAGAAAAGGTAAATGCACTATCCAAACTACACTACTCTGATTGGTGGAGACAAGAGTAGTTGCCAAGGTCATTTCCTCTTTATGAACTAATACAGCTGCACCTCTTCTAACCTGGAGTCCTCCAACTTGCACAGGGTTGTGGTTTTTTAACGCTATCCACAGCAGTCTTCAGGGCATCCCACCAGACCCACAGCCTGATATAGAAGACCAAGAGTGGGTGACTGCATTATATGCAACTGTCATCAACCTGACTACGGAGCTCCATGAGGGATATGGGGACTTCAAGATCACCTCCAAAGCATAGTGCAGGCAGGAGTGAAGGCCATTGGTCAGGGAACTCTGAGATGCACCTGGACAGAACTCTAGCCCTACCCAGCCAGGCTATGTGCTCTTAGTCAAGGAAGCTGTCTTAATTAGTGTTTCAATTGCTGAGAAAGATACCATCACCATAGCAGTTCTTACAAAGAAAAACATTTAATTGGGCTGACTTACAGTTCAGAAGTTTAGTCCATTGTCATCATGATGGGAAGTTTCATGGCATGCAGGCAGACACAGTGCTGGAGAGATAGCTGAGAGTTCTACATGTGGATCAGCAGGCAAAAGGAAGAGAGACTGAGTCTCTTGAGCTTCTGAAACTTCATAGCCCACCTTCCAGTGACACACTTCCTCCAACAAGGGTACAATGTCTAATAGTCTCACTCCCTTTGGACCTATGGGTGTCATTTTTATTCAAACCACCATAAAGGCACAATATGATCTTTTTCCTTCCCTCTTGATTTTATTTTACTGAGACAGCCTCAAGTATCCCAGATTGACTTTGAATTAACTATGCAGCCAAGACTTACTTTAATTCTTGATCTTCCTGCCACCAGCTCTTTAGTTCTTGGAGCAGAGATGTGTGCCACCACAACTGGTTTATTAATACTGATGATGGAACCCAGGGCTTCATGTATGCCAGGAATGAACTCTACCAACTGAGCTACATTCCCAGTCTAATTTCCTCATCTCTTAACTGAAAAGGATAGCCTCAAAGAACAGAACAGTGAATTAGATGAAATAACTCATGTACATTCCCTTCTTATCCAATCCTTGAAATAAAAAAAAAACTTTAAAAAACAAAGCAGACTATCTCTAACCATCTTCTCTCCAGGAGAAAGCTGGAGCCGCTGCGCAATTCTAGAGGGAGCTGTTTTTATCTGCTGCTTCATAGCTGTCTGCAGTGGTCAGAAGAGATCTGAAGCAAATCCACCCTCTCACCTTAAAGTCACATAGTGGAAAAGACCTCGCCTGGACATACGCTATGTGCTCTTGTGCTTCTGTATCTCCTGTAACTACAAAGCAAAGAATTCCTTCTACTGTCTGTTGGAGCTTGTGGACCATGCCTTTCCTGTTGTCGACCATGCCCCTATGGGACTTGACAACTAGGTGGAGATTGAGCAAGATCTGGTCCCCAGCCAAGATTAGCAGGCTGGTGAGAATGCTCTCTTCCTGGATTTTTCCAAGCCCTCAGGACATATAAACAACCTGAACTCTTGACAGTCATATAAACAGGCCTTTTTAAAAACATCAGACTATGGCCATTCCCCACCCACAATTCCCATGGTAGAAAAGAGAGAGCATGGCTGAGGAGAAAGAGAGAGAGGGGGGAGAGGGAGAGGGGGAGGGAGAGGGAGATGGAGAGGGAGAGGGAGAGGGAGGATCATGACCCATCTCAGAAGCAACCGCACATAGATTTTAGAGAATCATGAATTTCATAAAATAAGTTTTAATAAAAGTTCACCAAATAGCAGCCTTGGAGTTATGATAAAGAGGTTTGTGTCACTGGGGACTGCACTGGGACAGATCTCGCCTCCTGGCATGTGGACCTCCATACTATTGCTGATCCCAGGAACATTGCCCTCCTCCTGGTTTCACTGCCAGGCTCTCACCTATCCTTCAACAGAACCCCCCATATACACACACTCCTCCCCACCCTCCACCACAAGGTTTTTATTTTTTAACATTACAACTGTCTATAACCAAGCATCACACAGTTATTTAGTGAACCAGCTTCATGAGGACAAGACATTGCATCTTAGGTTAGTTGTCCCCTCCCTCAGGTAATTCTTGAGATTAAATTTGAGTTCAAGCAACTGATTCAGGTGGCAATCCTAGGAAGGGAAAAGAAAGAAGGGCATACTTATAAACAGGTGCTCTCTGTGGGCTACTGTGGTTTAATCTTACTGTCTCCAGAAGGCAGTCAAACAAGTCTGAGAGGTCACACATGATGACTGTGAAACCTAGAAAGTAGTTAGTTGACTCTTAGCATTACTATTTCATATCACTCATGCATAAAACCTACAGCAGCCATAGACAGCAAACCTACAAGTAGTTTAGTATGGGTGTTAGTGACAGAAAACAGTCACATATGGGAGCAATGAGGGCCAAAATTGGTGAAGCAACACTCCAACTCATGTTTCCTGCTATCTCTAAAGCCTGAAGCCCTCCTTATACCTGGTCTAATGCTTACTTTGTGATACGGAATAAGTGTATGGATGGATGAATGGATAGATGGATGGATGGATGGATGGATGGATGGATGGATGGATGGATGGATGGATGGGAGGGAGCTGCACCATGGATCAGAACTATTGCATATTGGTGAAGGGTAGGCTTCAAAACTTCTATTTCAAAATCTCAGAAGCAGTAAGATGTCCTAGCAGCCTAAGAGGAATATATGCTTTCCTCTGCATGATTTGGACCACCTCTGGCAGAGCATACTACATCTGAGGTGCTGAGGAGGTCCACACTCTCACATAGAATCAGTGGAAAGCCACTGAACAGGAATTCATCCTTCTTCCCTGGTGGGCTGTCAGAAAGTGGGTTAGCTGGCCTGGGAAAGCCTAGAGGGCAAGTGGAGTTTCTCTCTCTTTGTAAGCCCTCTTTTTCATTTAACAGAGCCATGAAATTCACAGGTATCAATAAAAGTGAGAAGCCTAGCTGAATTGATGAAAGACAAAGAAATGGATTTTAGCTCAATAATAGAATGGCTCTTTTAACCGCTTTGACCAAAAGGACTTACATGTATGTTTACTTGCTTGGCAAACATTTGTTTATGATTCCATATGCCAGGCTGAACCAGAAGATCAAGGCATAGAAAGGAAATAAAGTTCTAGACCTTGAAGTTAAGTGGACAGTCAGATACATCAAGTAGCAATTGGAGCTCACACCACAGGTACTATAATAGAAGTGTGTGAGGGAAGATTATGGGATACAGGGAGATATAGATTGGGCAAGACAGTGATCTCACACCCATGTCTCCCTTGATCTCAAATCCATGACTACCTTTCTTTTCTATGATTGTTGGGAAAAAATTAAACAGTCTCCCTATCTCATGGAGACTCACCAAGAAGCATTTATTAGTCTTTAGGTTCATATTTAATACTACTTGTGCCCAGTTCTACTCTCATTTCCTGTCACTGCTGGCAACTAATCAACTCTACCTTGCCCTTAAAATGTCAGTGCAGGTATCAGTGTTTCAAGATGTCTTCTATGATGTTCGTGATAGAGCAATACCATCCCTTGTGTTCAGTCAATCTCTGAAACAACACCCCTGGACTGTCTACTTCTATATAGACATATTATTAGAATTAGGTGGTGTATGAAATAACAGCGGGTTAAAGAAGTTTGACACATATGCATCTTTCTCATAAACCAAACCAAGGGGAAATAGTCCAAGGTGGTGCCAAGGTTCCACCCCTTGGACCTAACCTCCTAGCTGGTCTTCCTCAGAGTGAGCCCTTCATCTTCAGAGTCTTTGACAAGGATTATCCAGGTACTCATCTTCCCCCCTTGATGAATCTCTTGCTCACTCAGATCCTTAACATCTATCTCCCAAGAAACCCAACTGTGATGGTTAATATTGATTGACAAATTGATAGAATGTAGAATTACCTGGGGGAGTGGGACACTTCTGAACATGTCTGTGAGGGAGCTTCGAGATTGACCCCTCGAATTGAGATGGGAAAACCTAACACAATTTTGGGGTGGACTGGGGTCTAGGACTGAATACAAAGGGGGAAAGTAACTAAAGAACCAGCATACAGCTCTCTGCTTCCTGCCTATAGATGCAATGTGATGTGTAATCTTAACTTCCTGCTGCTATGACTTCCTGCAATGATTGACCGAATTCTTGAGTTGAATTAAAGCAAAACTTTCATTCCTCAAGTTTCTTTGGTCAAGTATTTTGTAGCATGAATGAGAAAGAAACTAATATACTAATAAATGCACAGTCTAAGATAGTTTCTATGGCTTGAGGAATTGCCTCCAGGTTTCAGACCACAAGTTGGAGGAAATGGAAAGAACACATTGGTTCTTAAACAGGCTTACCAACAGTCCCAACACACCAGACACACCAAACCACAAAGAAGGCTGAAGGCAATATCTCTATTCTAGGTGGTCATGTGTCTCACTAAGAACCATGTAAGAAGTGGAAAAAGTAGATATTGTTGACAGCAGGTGATCTCTCAAATAAGCAGCCAATATTTAAAAGGGGTCACATTGATCAAGCTCCTATTTGTAGTCAGGCTCTAATGACCAGTATACAAGACTAACTGCATTTAGACCTTATCACAACATCCTCGTGAGGTAGAGACTGTGATTTTTATCCTGGTTTTACAAATGAAGAAACTAAAGGTTAAAAGCCTAGGGTCAGGTAGAGTTGGTGATTTGAGCTGGATGTTGCTGACCTTGGATCCTTAAATGTTTGTTGTGTCTAGTGTTTAAGAAATAGGGCCTGGCTGCCTCACAGCCTGGCTTCTGCCTCCAGAGTGTTGATGTTGCAACTGTGCACCACCACACTCAGTTTGAGATCTTTATACTCTCTACCACTAAGCTCCTCTGAACTCCTGGGAAACCTGGGAGCTCCTTGAAAGTGGGAAGCAGGTCCTTGTACATAGCACCTAGTAACTCAGAGATGGCTCAGTAGATATTTGCTGAGACAGTTAAAGGAGAATGAGGAGGATTCAGGATGGCTCTTACCAGAGGCCATAGGATGACTGATGAAGTTAGTAGCTAGCAAGCAAGATAGCCAGCAGTGGAAGAACAGCCAGAGAGAAGATGACCCAGATTTACATCAGTTCATTTGAATCCTGTGCAATGTCCATGGTAGGTACATCTCCACACCTTAAATACCAATAGAGGTCAAGGCTAACACCATGGGCAGCAGCCTCTTGCTTATAGCCATTAACCCAGCTGTGACTGTGGCCAAATCCACCAGAGAAAGAGGTTGGAGAGGACTCGAGTCTTTTCAAACAACCTGAATAATTCCCAGCAAGCAATTTCATTTTTGTTTTGACTTTTCCCTCCTGGATTAACATTCCTCTTTGCTCTTCCTGCCCATGTTGAGGGAAGATTGTTTCCTGAACAAATAACCCAATGAGTGTATGTGTGGAATTTTAAGGTCTTATTCAATCCCCAACACTTGCCCAGATATAACTCATATATATATATATATATATACATATATATATAGATAGATAGATATAGATATAGATAGATAGATATAGATATATATACATATGTAGATATAGATATATAACCCATATATATCTGCATTCAATATATTACTAGGTATACACACCTGCCTTGATAATATGCATGACTTCAAAGGGCCATAAGATCGGCCCACATCTGCATGTGAGCAGTTACACGGGTGCCTGTGTTACCTGCCAGTTGTCATAAAAATACCAATAAGAGGCAGCAGAAGTGCATTTGACTAGGAGAATGATTCTTCTTTCCTTTTCATTATTCTTAATAAAAGGAGATGGTGCCGAAAAATTGTGTTTCCTGGGTTATTTTCCCCAAGAGATCTTTTATAAAACACAGAACACATAACAGACCATGTTGCAGGCAAATGCCTCATTAAGGGAATATAGTTAGAAAGAAATAGTAACCAAACTGAACAGTTATTTTCTTTATTTTTCCCCCTTGTAAAATGGAAAAATTGGATATGATATGGATTTAGTAACAGCTCTCAAATAATATTGTGAGAACATGAAGCTTGTGCCCTGAGACAGAGGTCTTTAAATATTAGACAGACAGTTATGTTCAAAAACACCTCACAAGCCCCAGTGAGCATTCAGTCCAGTCCACACCTTTTTCCCACCCAATGACTTAGAGAGCTCTGCCTGTGTCCTCACTGCACTCTGGATTTTTCCAGGGACACTCTGGCTTGGCCATTGTATGAACCAGCAATGCCAAATCTCATTCTCCTGAACCCTAGACCCATATAAGCCAGAGCTAAAAAATGTCTTCATGCCAGTGCCTCTGACTCTTCAAGGTGAGTGTGTTATCCATTGAACTTGTCATCTGCTCCATACCCCTTCTTCTCCAGGATTCCATCTCAGCAGATAAAACCACTACCCACCCAACTACAGAGATCAGAAAAGCCCTAGGCCCATACTAATCCAATTGGACCTAACTACCATCCATCTCCTTGCACTGGAGATCAGCTCCCATAGAACAGTGTATGCTTTCTGCTCAAAGTACTTAGCTGCCCTAGGACAGGCATCATCATTGTTCTCTGAGGTAACATTTCCAACCTATTCTTCCTATATCTTTTTAAGTAGCCATTCGAGAATTCTGCTGCTTACCCTTCAGAGACTCCCTGAGATCAGAATGTCATTGCCTCTCTTTCTGTAGATGTCCTATTAAGTCACCTCTTTGATCTTTCTCCAGGCATTTGAATTATACAGACCTCACCACCACAAAGTGTCCCATGCCCTTCCCCAACTGACATTCTCTCTGTTTTGGCATTTCCACTGACTGGCCTCACTCACCCTCTAGGTTGAGGTTGAGGTTCATCTCGTGCAGGAAGACTGCTAAGCTTTGGCACACTCTCAGAGCACCCCATACCCCAGTATACCAACCTTCCACCCCACACAGACACTTGGTATTGCTCACAGGTTTCTCTGGTTTGACTCTGAGCATATGCAGGAAAGATATCATCTTACTGATGCCCTTGTTCCCAACAAACAGTATAGTAATTGGTATAGATAACCAACTATTTACTGGGTGGATGAAATTAATAAAACCCCATTAGAAATTCCAACAATCTTCAAGGACAAGGTCACAATCCAAGATCAAGGACCTGAAGAGATTGTTCAATGATTAAGATTTCATATTGCCCAAGTATAAGTTCAAATCCCAAGCACCCATGTAGAAAGTCCAGCATGACTGTTCATTCTTGTAACCCCAACAATATATGTGGATGGAGACTGAAGAAATAGGTAGAGTACTGGCTACCAGTCTGGTTTCTGATTCCTTAAAAGACACTGTCTCAAAGTAGTAAGACATGGAATGACAAATCAGAACACTCAACATCCTCCTCTGACCTCCACCCTCGTAAGCACATATGCTTACCAGTTTGCTCCCATGTTCATGTTCAGTTATCTTTCTTTACAGCCCAGGCTCAGAATGAGTTGGGTCTTCTTTGTCAACAAAAAACAGCCCCAAAGCCATGCCCACAAATCATCTGATGGAAGCAATTATTCAACTTAATATGTTCCCTCTTCCTTAATATGTCAGGCTGACAACAAAACTAACCAGGACAGGAAAGATGGTTAAGAATTTCAGATATTTGGGATAGAAATAGAATTGTAGTATTTTCCGTCTAGCAAACCACTGCCCTCTAAACATTGTGTAGAAGGTGAGATTGATGGCCCCTCTTATCCTTGGTGCTTAGAAAGATTTCAGACAAAAATTAAAAGCACAAGTACTGACAGAAAATAAGTGATCAATGAATAAATCACATGTATTCCTAATAGTTTATAAAATTCATGTGATTGATTGAATAGGACAACTTGGGTCTATACAGGTAACTGCAATTATTTGGATATTATGCTCATTTTACAAAGAAGGAAACTGGGGGCCCAAAATGTAAAGAGATTTGTTCAAGGACCAGAGATCTTCAGTTGAAACCTAAAGATGTCTGTACTTTACCAACCATGGGGACTTAAGTGGAGAAGATTTGGGACCACAAACAGGTACTCAGAGACGGAAATAAATAGAATACTAATAATGAGCAACCAACAGAGTCATTTCTCCAGGTAAAACCGGCTCATCTACAGGTAAAGCCACTCTCTTTCTCTCTTTCTTTGGTCACTTTCCCTTCCTCCTGTTCTTCATCTGTTACTGGGAATCCTAAAATGCTGGTTGTCGCTATCTTACTTCTTCCAAGTATACTCCTCTGAACCTTGTTCTAAGAGACACCCATCAGTCTCTACAATGAGCGAGGAAGAAGCTTTAGCTTTCATAAAGGAACCCACAGTCTCCACAAGAGCAACGAGAGGCTAGAGGCCAACCACTCTCAACCTCATTTCAAACACAGTTGTTGCTTTTTACTTCATACATATTGTCTGGTGCAGAAGACTTCCTGTAATCAAAGCATTCTGCAGATAGATTTTAAATTGTTACAAACCTCATACTTAGTATAATTATTTTCATTTTCAAGTAAGGAAACTGAGGCCAGCAGTGGCTGATCTGCAGTCCTACAACTTGTTGGAAATTGAGTTGAAATCTGTCCCAGTGTGCCCACCCACCCCCACTTAGCAATACCAGACCAATCTCCCCACCCATCTGCCTCCAGCTGTCCAACATGCCTCAGATTAATAACCACAAGCTGGAGGTGTTTATCTCTGAAATAACTGTTGCGGGGCTGAATAGGAAAATCAATGCATTCATTAGCACACACTGGGAAGACAAGGCAGGATGTGCACTGGTGCTGGTTGCAGGCATTTGCACACAGAGATTGAGTCTAAGAAGTCAACTTAAAAAAAAAAAAAAAAAAAAACAGAAATTATAAGGACCCCATGCAGGCATCCACTCTGCTGCCGCATTTGGGAACCAGCTTCCTGCTCACTTCTACACCCAAGTTTGACCAACATGTGTTGACTGTGACAATGTTGAAATTATACCTGGGAAAACCAGTTAGCTTTCACCTTAGCTCCCAGAGAAAATAAAAGGACATGATGATTAGAGAAATATTATTGCCACAGAAATCAGATTGTCTGAGAGGTAGAGTTGGTTCTAAGGCATGGGGTTGGTAGGAGATTCTGTGCAAGGCTATCCTGTGTGTTCTGCTGCTCAGCTTTCCCTATGTAGATGCTCTCTGAAAGTGATGGAGGTGATGTTGGCATGAGGTAAAAGAGACTAATGCTAAGCAACACTTTTGAAGGTGGCACACAGCTGTGATGGGTCTGCCATTGTATGTGACTTGACCTTTTTCTCTTGCAGCTTTTAATATCCATTCTTTGTTCTCTACATTTGGAGTTTCAATTATGTGGTGAGAGGAGTTTCTTTTCTGATCTATTCTGTTTGGTGTTCTGTAAGCCTCTTGGATTTTTATTGGCATCTCTTTCTTCAGGTTTGGGAAGTTTCCTTCTATGATTTTGTTGAAGATATTTCCTGGACCTTGGAGTCAGGAGTCTTCTCTTTCCTCTATACCTATAATTCTTAGGTTCTGTCTTTTCATTGAGTCCTTGATTTCTTGGATGTTGTGGGTGAGAGATTTTTTAGCTTTCTCATTTTCTTTGGATGTTGTATTGATTTCTTCCATCGAATCTTCCATGCCTGAGATCCTGTCTTCCATCTCTTGAATCCTATTTTTGGTACTCATATCCATAGTTCCTGTTCTCTTCCCTTGATTCTCCATTTCCACTTTTAACACTGACTGTGTTTTCTTTATTGTTTCCATTTCCATTTTCATGCCTTGAATGGTTTTATTCATTTTGTACATTTTCTGCTCCAATTTGCTTGTCTTTGCCTGGAAGTCTTCCATTGCCCTCACTTTTTTCCTGTTCAAGTTTAGCCACCTTGTTTTGGAGTTCTCTAATGGTACTATCCATCGCTTTCGTTTGTGTAATTGTGGCTTCTTTGAATTCCTTCATAGATTTAAGTTCTTCTTGAAGGGACTCTATCACTTTCCATAATGTAGAATTGTCATCATTTTCATGTGTTTCAGCTGTGGTGAGGTGGCCAGGGCTGGATGAAGTAACATTGCTTTCTTTTGTTGGAGTCATTCCACCCTGATTTTTTTTGTGTGTGTGGGGGGGCCTTTAGCCATTTGGAATTTCTTAGCTGTCTGCTTTTGTTGTCTTCTGGGCTTGGTCCAAAGGTGGCGCTTTGGTGTAGCAGTCAAATTGCCTGACTCCACCCCTGTAAGGTGAGTCATTCAGCCCTGCCTCCTAGGTGGAGACCTAACTAATCCAGCGGGTGGAGCTGTATACACATAAGCTCTGGTCCCCGCTGAAAGGGCCAGTACTAGCAAAAAAGTCCAATAATAATTGTAAATACCTCACAGTTTGCCCAGGGTTGGATCCTGTGGTGGGTAAATCTGCCTTCACCCCCTGTAGCCTTGCCACTCCTACGGCCCCATGTATGTGTGTATGGGGCCAGGTCTGGAAACCGGAAAGTGACGTCACGGTCAACCAAGTTCCCATATACCGCAGTGGATCGCAATCTGCAGCTGGATGGGTACGCTGCAGCAGAGCCACGCATACTTTCATGGGTCTCCAACCCTTCACCAGATAGCCTGATTGCCTGTGCAGGGCCTGGGATGGTCCAGCAGGCTGGAGAGTGCCCCTGTGTGGGGTCCAATCTGCCTGCTGGGTATTAGAGTGTATCTTACCCAGCGTGTCTCTCCTTGTGGGGGGTCCCAATTCCTGGATTCAGCGTCCTGCCCAGGGACTTTTAATGGTCCCTGTGTAGTTGGGTGAGACCCAGGGGGATAGAGTCACTCAGATTTGTTTGTACAGTGTCTTATAATACTTGCCATTTTGTGACTGTTTTCTCCGAGATTAAAATGCATCCGCACAGGCCGCTGCCATCTTGGATCCCCCCCACCAGTCTGGGCTTTAGTAATAGCATTTGCTTTTCATTATCTCACTCCTTCTCCCTTTGACTCTCATATTCTCATAGTAAGATCCTGAGTCCTGGGATCCTAACAGTGACCTAACTGACCTTGTTATGGGGCTTGAGTTAAGCAACAATGTCACCTCCTTAATCAAGGGTAACGGTCAGGTTAGCACCCTTTCACTTCTTGCCTGAGTAGTGTAAGGTATCTCCAAACTCATAACAGGATGGAGTTGACCTGATTGCCTCTCTAAGGTTCTGATGCACCAAATGCCTTAACGTCTGACTTTGACCAAGGTCCCACAGTAAGTTCTACTTAGCAGTCTCTTTCTTTCCGTCATGCAGAGCTTCCCATCCTGGGGTGAAGACAGCTCTTCTGGTGCAGGTGGCAGTCTAGGGGCCGGAGCATCCCTTGAAGCACTATCATCTCAGTGAGCAAACTTCTGTAAAGATCCAAGTAATCTCTACATGCTTGTTCAGCATTACATGTGTCTCTTCTTCATGGAAACTCATCCTGCTCCATGGACATCCTATGGATGGCTCTAGGCATGCTAGGAAATACCTACTACTATGGATTTGGTTTATGTGCAATGATTCTTTCTTGCATCCCACTCAGTCTGAGCATACACCAAGGTACTTTTTAGTGAATTTCTAGAAGGCAGAAATTTGTCTTGCCTCTCTAACCCAGAAAAGATTCTCAGAAAATATATAACCAACAAGTGCAAATATTATAGGAGCTACCAGCAACTGTTAAAAAAGAGAAAGAAACAAAACATAGAATAACCATAAACTGCCTGTGCTTTTATTTAGTAAGAGTTCATGCCTAAGACTTAACCTTCTCAGAAAATGTACATCAAGAAGAAAGTCATGCAATGATTTTTACCTATTACAATTTTAAAAAATTGTTCTTTGAAAAATTCAAACATTGTATATAATGCATTCTGGTTACTTGTACCACCACCAAAGCTACCATCATGCCATCCATCCTCTTATCTTCCTCGCAGCACTGGGAGCACCACCCCTTCCACACAAGTTCCTTTCTGAATTCATATCTTTCTGTCTTGTCTTGTGACCTGCAGAGTTTAACCAGGGCTGTTTGTGTGGCCCTAAGTTTGGAACTATCCACCAGATCCTGGTGGCCTCACCTGTGGGTACACAAGTAAAGACAATGATTGTCCCTCCCTCAGAGTCACTTGTATCCAGTAGTTCCAAGGGAGAGTCAGGGCTCCATAACCCCTCCCTGACTGGTGAATAACTAATAACAGGCCCAGTCTTGAGCATGCCCAGTGAAGGCAACTACAGATGCTGTGTATGGTAAATGCAGTGTCTGTGCCACTCTCAGAGGACACCCTGTTCCCTGGTCTTACATTCTTTCTATGATCTCCTATGGTGTTCCCTGAGCCTTAGAGGAAGGTATATAAATATCCTGTTTAGGACTGATCATTCAACCATGACAGTGATTTTCTAACCTACTTTTATACTTTCATGTGTAAAAGGCGAATCTCCCATGCCTTCTCCATCTCCACCCCCAGAAAAAGAGCACTCTACTGTTTTTGAACCTTTAACTGCCAGGTCAAGGACAACCATCACCTTATATGGATCTAAAATATCTAGAAAGATGGAGAGGAGGAAGGAGGAAGTCAGGATAGGCCAGGATGAGACTCACAGACTAGTGCCATGTTGGCCAGAGAAATGAAATGTGAGGAAGAAGAATACCATCAAATCTTTGATTTGACACTTTCTAGCTTTTAGTCTTTCAGGAATCATACTGCTCAGGATCTAACTTTCCATATCTTCAAATGGTCCCCCTGCAGGGTTAACTCCAAAGAAGGACAATCAGAAAAGTGCATTGCAGCTTATATCATAGTGAAGGCTCAATAATTGCTATAGATTTGAAAAGCATCCAGGGAAGGAGTTGCATCCTCCTCCCTCCATTCTCTGAAAATAAACTGCAAAGTCTCAGCATATAAAGGGCTTCCAAGACCCATCCACATCTCACTGTGTTCTGCTACTCCTTGATCAGTTATTTTTTCATTCTTAGTATCTATTCATCACTCCACCTGCTTGTCCTAAAACAATATCTAAACAGCCTCTGCTTATAGAGATGCAAGTTTTATTAAAAAGATAACATGTCCACATCAATAAACAGTTTAGCAAACAAAGCCATTATAATCTCCCTGTGTCCTATTCACCCCACCTCGATTATTTCCATTCTAGTGTACTGAGCATCTATTCTAAGCTGGCTCACAGGTTCTATTGTTACAGACATGGTACTCAACATTTTGCACTTTGCATCCTGTCAGAAATGTATCCTGTATTGCTCATCTCCATGATTATCATTTTAACGGTGCCATAATACCCTTCATGCTGATGCACCATAATTTACAGAACAGTTTGCCGATTGTTGGACATTTAGCTTTTCTACACTGTTTGTCATTATGGATGACGCTATAATGAGCATTCATTATATGTGCACATAGCTCTTGGCATCTAGTGAATTATATCACTACAATAAAAGTGAGATTCTCAGAAGTCACTGTTTGGAGTCAAAGGGCAGGAAACAGTGAAGCAGAATCCAACAGATGGAAATGTTCCTCCAATACTATAGATTATTTTTTCCCAAAATCATTATGCCAATTTATAGCATGGCAATGGAATATACCAGTTTATATTAGGCCAATAAGATGTAGCTATTTATCCCACTCCAACTGGATATACTGATACTCTTTTCATCTGACAATATTGTGTATTCTAATTTTATTTTCCTTGACTCTTTCTGTTTGTATAAATTTAGGCAGAGAGAGAGACTGAAAATCATCATAATTTTCCCAACAAAAAAAAAATGATTAGTAGAAAAATTAACAATAGCTCTTTCTGGTCTTTCATCTATACATATGAGAATTAGATCACAGCCTGTGTTAAGTTCTCTTTTGTTATGTTTCGCTTTACCTATTAGTTCTCTAAAACCATTGAAAACCATCAGCTTTAATAAATATATGATATCCCATCATTGGGGCATCACTCTTAAAGATCCCCTGATGGGGACTGGAAAGTTGACTCAGTTATTGAGAGTACTTACAGCCCTTGCAAAACACTAAGGTTTAGTTCCCAGCACCCATATGGTGATCACAGCTGTCTGTACCTTCAGTTCCATGGGGTTTGATGTTCTCTTCTGACCTTCCAGGTTTCCTGAATATACATGGTTCACATACACTTGGGTATGCATGTGAATACACACACACACACACACACACACACATACACACATACACAGATGCACATACATACACACACATTAAATACATAAGTCCTTGATGTTGGGTGCCCAAGTTGTGACAATATCTCTATACAATAAGCAAAGCTGCAATGAACATCCTTCAGTATATTTCTGTATTATGAGTGCCTATATATGTCTGCAGGTAAACATTCTCTGTATATATCTATATTATGAACATCCTTCTATATATATCTACATTACGAATATCCTTCTGTATGCTCCTATATTATGAATCCTCTTCCATATATGCTTGTATTATCATCTCCATTTATTTACACAGCACAAGGAACATAATGTAGGAAGGCTAGACAAATGATTTTTTGCTAATGCTTAAACTTGAAAAACCAAAATCGGGGTAATTATATATTATTCCTTTATGTCTTCAAGAAGGAAGCCTGAGATCCTATGAAAATCACTGAGATTTGGCAAACAGTACTGATTTCCACTAGTGGACTTGGGGAGAGGCATTTAAACTCCATGTCTGCTTATTTGGATTGTACCTTCTGATGTCCATTATTTAGTGCTCAGAATATCTAAACCTCCTTTGGATGTGGAAAATACAAATAAAGAAAAGTGCACAGCCCTTCTTCCTTCTCTGATGACTAAGTCCAAATGTACCCAAGGAGTAGACATACCATAAGAGCTGAATGGAAACAGACTTTCTGTCCAGGTCCTTACAGGGCAAAGTGTAAGCTGGAGAGCAGGGGCAACAACTTCTGTAGAGACAAGATGGGTAAGACATGGAAACAATGTGGAGCAACAACAATGGTAGATGCTGGGGAAGCAGGAGGTCAGAGTTTATTTAGCACATTGCTTGGCTGAATGTATATTGAGCTTCATTTGGTTCTCCAACCTTTATATTGATTTTAAGACTTTCCTAGTTTAAAAAAAAAAAAAACCTTTTTCTGCTTCAGCTTTTTAAAAGAGTATTTCTATAATTCTATCAAGAACCAAAAAGGTTAAGTGCAATACACTAGGAACATAAAGACAACAACATGGTCTCTTTCACCTCACTTATCCATGGAACTGCTAAAAAGAGGGACTCCTGCAAGTAGAGACTAGAGGAATGGCTACCAGAGTTTGTGGCTACAAAGGTGGCTAGGAAAGCATTATAGGGCATAACCCTTCAGTAAGCTATGATGAATAAACTCCAAGGATTTATTATGCAGCGTGGTGCCTGTGGTTAATAACAACTTAGTGTCTGCTTGACAATAGCTAGGAAGAGAGTTTTGACTGCTTCAACACACACCAAAAGCTGTTGCATTTATGTGTTAATTAGTTTAGTTGACTCATTCCACACGGTATGTATATTTTAAAGCATCATGTTGTGGTCTGAGAATGAAGCTCAGTGACAGAGTGCTTGCACAGCATGCACAAGGCTCTGGATTTGGTGGCTGGCACTGAGGGAAAAAAAATTGTATGTAATAGGTATATATAATATTTATTTGTAAAATAAGGCAATTAATTTTAAAAAGAACTCTGGACTTGTGCAGTGATACTTTACCCAAGTTATAACAATTAGGGTGGTTCTTATCATTAAGCAGCATGGAACAATTGGTTGTCGTAGATAGGACTGTGGAAGCACACTACTTATATTCTTCAAGATTTCTGGTTCTGCTTTTTATCCACTGGATAGCCTTGAGCAAGCTATATTCATATCTGAACATAATATTAATATGAACATAATATTAATAATGCTACCTATATTTTCAATTATTAGAGGAAGATAAGATAGCTGAAGATTAAATACATAGAAAAGTGTCTGTTCCCTGTGCAATCATCATCATCATCAGGACTGAGTGTCATGTTTTGCCATTCACACATGTGTACATATTTGTGCATGTGCTTTCTCATGCATGCAGAGGTTGGATAGGAACCCTGGGTATCATTTCTCAGGCATCGTATCTCTTGTTTGGTTGATTGGTTAATTCTGTTTTGTTTTAAGACAAGGTCTCTCAGTTTTACTTAGATAGCTAGAATGGATGCTCAGTGAGCCCCATGGATTCAGATGTCTCTTCCTCTCCAGCACTGAGATTACAAGTGGAGAGCCATGTCTGTCCTTTCACATGGCTTACCCAGATTGAACTCAGGTCTCCATGCTTGGTCAGCAAGCGCTTTGCTGAGCCATGCCCCTCCCCTGCGCTATGCCATGTCTATAGCACCCCAGTCTCCATTCCATCCCATAGCAATCTGAGAGGCTGTGAAATCTTTAGAGTGTGTATCCAAAACCTAAGGCTCAGAAAGTACCCTCCAATAGACCCCACAATCAGTAAGAGCAGGTTCTCTCCATGTCTCCATGCCAAGGCTCTGCCAAGATCTTGTTCATTTAGATGCCCTTGAAGTAATGGAGGAGTATTCTAATCATTGTGAATTAATAGTGAAAAACCAATTTGTGAATGAGTGAAATTCATCTGAGCCTTGAGTCCTCCATTGTCATAACAGGCAGCATGATATGTCCTATAAAAACATATATTTATACTGTCATATAAAGATTGGAGGACATATAGAGGATGGTCAGCAACTGTTACATCTTCCTCAGTGGAGTCTGGCTCAGATGGCTTAAGATTGCTTTAAGCACCCATCTGGAGAACAGCTGGTCTTGGCCACCAACTACTGCCCTTTGGCTCAGCTCAAATTTGCAAAGGGACATCTCCTACATTGTTTCTGCCAGTTCACCTCCCTCTTCCCATTATCTACCCACTAAAGTGTGCAAAGAGGTTATTTTATTTACCAAATTGGCATTTAGACGCCAGAGATTAAATAAACAAATGTGTGACCAGTTTACTGGGAGGGTTTGCATGCCACCCACCAGGGCCTCAGCCGGCCCCTCTATCAATGCCATTTGACTGTGGGGCTGGCTGACAAAAGCTGTGCTCAGTGTCCTGTTCATACAATGAATCTATAATGTAATTTCACGAGCTTCTGAAATACATCGAGAAGCATGTGAGGACTCAGAGCCCAGCCTAATCCATATGAAACAGGCTGGAAACATGCTTGGCAAACACAGAAAAGAGCCAGCTTCAGAAAGCACCTTCTACTCTAAGGGGTTATCAATGATCAAAGGGACAAGCCCTGCACCCTAGGTAAAGAGGATGCTCGTCTTTAGACAGGCACAGGGTTTATAATATTCATGGATGTCTCCAAGTCTTCCTGGTGATGTTTATGGTTGTAAGACAGGCAACAGAGACCATAGAAGTAAGAGCACACTGTAGTTCTGACCCCTAAAGCAAGATTTAATTTTTTTTTTAAATGTTAATTGTGGACACTCAAGAAAGATTTTGTCCTCCACCTCCAGCTGTTCTTTGTTTGATTTTTGGTTAGACTTATTAATTCACTTACTCATTCACTCATCAAATACACCACAGCACTTCCTCCAGTCAGCCTCTAGTTGCTTCAGACAGGAAGATCCAATAAGAATACTCATGTAATAATTCAGTGTATTTATCAGGCAGGTTATATGGGTCAGGTACTGCTTTGGTGTCAAAGATGAAGCACCATTAACATGAGTCCCAGCTTCCTCTCTAGTAGCCAAGACAGACAAGGTAAGCCCTATGTTTGATGGTCTGTGATTAGTAGAAAGATACACAGGCAAGGAGGAAGCATATGTACATCTGCACACTCAGAAGTCACAAAACCCCTGAAGCACTTCACATAGGTGGAATCTGGAAAGGTCATCTTAAAGAATACCAATCATGAGATGTAAGGCACTCTCAAGACATTTCCTACATGATCACATGTGCCAGGCTGAATTCAGTACAATCTCCATAAGGAGCGGGACACTGTTCTGCCTACTTCCCTGTCCCATCTGGTACATGATAGACACTCAAATGGTTTAGAAAGGAAAACCATTCTAAACACCAGGAGATAAGGCACTAGGTGGGATCTCATCCAATCCTCATTTTACAGGTGATGAAAGAGACTCTTAGGGAGGTCAAGTAAACTGCCTAAGGTGACATAGAAAAGACAGAGCAAAGATTTAAGCATAGGTAGCTCTTCTGAGTCAGGTGATTGGTGGCACATTAGAATGGGGGAAGTTGGCAATGGAAATTCCTTAGAGTGGGATCAGGAGACATAGAATTTGAAAAGACTTGATCTGAGGTTCAGCAGCAATGGCAAAGCCTTGGCTTTCAGTGGGCCAGAGCAGGATCCCAGCACTGAAAGTAATCACCCACGTAGCCTTTTGCTGGATCTACTGTCTCAACTGGTTGCATTGACTCCAGATGGAGGCAACACCCTGTCTTGTTTGCTTCAAACACAGAAGTTTCCCTCACTCAAAGTCCACTTCTCTCCTTGGCTCTGATTGGCCTCCTCACTGCAGGATAGAGGACATATGAACCACAAAACCAGCTGTATATTTGGGATCAGACACAAATTGAAACCCTTTTTTGTGTCCCCTCTCTAAGGCCTGTTTTGTTTTGTAATTTCACACAACATACAATGTATCTTGGTCACATCCATCCTCTTCTCCCTTCCTCCAGCTTCCTCCCACACCCCTCAGTGAATCTTTCTCCCTCCTATTTTCTCAGAGATGGATGGATGGATGAATCTCCAACTAAGTTCAATTAATACTTTCCATGAACACATGTGTGTAGGATTATTCATAAGGACACAGGCAGTCTATCCTTGACACCATTCAAAGAAAAGTGACTCTTCCTCCCTCTGCAGCATAGACTGCTGTTAGCTTCTCAGCTGGAGTAAGGCATTGGGAATGCTCTTCTCCTTGCTGGAATTTTTAACTCTCTTGACCTTGTGGAGGTCTTGTTTGGGTAACCACAGGTGCTCTGAGTTCACTAGTGTAACATCCAAAGGCTAGTCTTTCACAGCACTCTTACCCACCCTTCCGCTCTTACATTCTTTCCGCCCCCTCTTCCACAATGGTCCCTGTACCAGATGGTTGATATAGATGTTCCCTCTCTGACTGAGCACTCAGTCATTCATTCTCGAATTCTTAGCACTTTGATCAGTTATGAGTCTCAGCACTACCACTGCCTTTTGCAATAAGAAGCTTCTCTGGTTTTTGTTACCTGTAAAATAGGGACACCACTACCCCTCCAAAGACTCACAGGCAGGCTGAATGCACCTGTTTGTGCACACTTGGGAAGGTCCTGGGCAATAACAAAGGCTCAATGAAAATTTTTAGTCTGTTTTCATTGCTGTATTTTTCAATGCCATTGAGCTTTCTCTGCATGGACCCTTGAGACTTCTATACTTCTTGACAGCTCTTCAAACACATATGAGTTTGTTTCTTCAGCCAGGCCCTTCCTGGCTCTTCCCCTGGCTACTGCAGGGACAGTTAAAGCCTTCATTCACTACTTTGTACCTCAAACCCAGTCCAGCCTTCATGCTAGTCACACCTTCCCTATGCTTTCCTTTGGAATTAGTTTTCCAGATTGGAAACTCCAGGAAGTTTACAACATATGCCATGGGCCAGTCCATCATATTGTATTTGTTCAATGAATGGGCCAGGAACTGTTTTGATGTCAAGGCAACACCTAATGGAATGACCACTAGTCCCTTCTTGAACTCTAGTTGTCAAGACAGACAAAGGGAAAGGTAAGCCTCATGTGTGATGATAGTCCTTAGAAGAAAGATATAGCAGCAACCCACGTACATTCCATGGTGAGGTGTAAGAACTAGTTAACCATAATCCCCTATCTCCTTTTTGAAACTCCATTCAGCCAGCCACTATCATTCCATTCAGTGGTCCCATCTGTATTTGAAGTCTGAAGACATACTTGGGACACAAGGTCATTACAAAACTTCTCAGTTAAGAGCCATGGCTGGAATTTTGTCCTTATTCACACTGTTCTCCAACTCTGGGGTCTCAATGAAATTACACACTTTACCTAAGTAAACTTAACTTTGTTAAGAAGAAAATAATATTTATCTCATGTGATTTTTTTTCAGGCTTAAATAAGATAAAGAGCATAATATTCATCATTTAATAAACGATCTTCATTAGTCACAGTCTCATCATTATTACTATACCAGAGTCTTCATCTTCTGGAACATATGCACACACACCACATTAACATTTAATTACAAAGAAATCTTAGGCTCTCCATCCAAAACCCTTCCAACTTTACACATTAAGATCCATGAAGCCCTAAACTAGTTATCTTCACCCACATTTTATAAGCATAGACCCAGAGCCCTGGAGAGAGTATGGGTCGGAACCAACATGGCAAGAGAAGTGAGGTTGAGTTTCCTCCAGACAGGGTTATAGTAAAACTGACTCCTGGATGTGGACTATTTGCAACTCATTGCAATTCATTGCGACTATTTCCCCATGCATGCTGGAGCTCCCAATCTCTCTCCTAAAGCTACATCATGAAAAGAGATAAGCCAGGCAACTGAACATGAGCCCTGCCTTTTGCTGCACATCCTCCATTTGTGTAGAAAAAGCTTAATCCTCTCCAACTATCAGCAGAAAGGCTGCCAGCCTCACCTTCCTCATTGACCTGCTAGGAAGTTTTAGACAAACCACTATCATTCCTGAAAGCCTTGCTTCCTTCATATGTCAAGTAGTACAGTATGATGTGCTTTGCCAAGCTGTTGTGAAAAACTGAACCATAAAATCTATCAAAAGTGGCTCTCTGAAGTGGTACCTGCTATGATCACCAGATTGAAAACATTAAAGGAGTGAACATGGTCCCTGCAGAGGGACAGGAATGCACAGAACTCAGCACACAAAGGTTTGCCAAGTCCTACAGGTACCTGTTTTAATGAATAACTGAGCATGCCTGGGTAATGAGCATAGTGATTGTTTTATGTAAATAATCCTCCCAAGGAGCTTGTAAACAATTTCTTGTCTCAAGAAAACATTACCCCTGAGAGCTTGTTTACACCACCAATTTCCTTCTCCAACTTTCTTTTCTATGTCCTCCTCAGAGGAACACTTGGCCCAGGTAGGAAGGAATTATAACAAATCCATAATTGATTCTCGGTGGTGCCAGATGAGATCCCAGGAGTTTATGTAGAGGGCTCTACCTTGACAGAAATGCTTCCTTTTCTTTCTACCATGTTCTGGGTCAAAGTTGGAGTCTGGAGTTGGTCAGAAGATATATGACAGAGTCAATACTTAAGAGAAGAGTAGAATTGAAAAGTTTGGGTTGAGAAAAACAAGAAATATGTAATACTGAGGTAATTTTTCATCAGCTAGAAAATGTGTCATGATTCTGAGTCAATTTGGAACCATAGCAAAGTTAAACAAAGCAACTGTCAGGAAAGTAGCCATTCAAGCACATCTATCTGTAAGAGGCTGTCCGCCCAAGGATAAATGCTCAGATATTGATCTGTGTGTTAGTTCCTCCTCCATTGATATAATGAAATATCATGACCAAAAGCAACTGGGGAAGAAAGGGTTAATTTTAACTAATTAAATAGATATATATTTCATGAATTATGAACTAATATCTTTATTTTCCTTCCGGATGGATGCTAAATTAATGTTTAAAGATTGAGAGCATAAGGCCCTGGAATTCATTGCAATCACTAGAAAACAATGACTGCATGTGAGTGGCGCAATGATGGCCCCAACGAGCCCTGAACATGAAAAATTATCTGACTTTCAAAAGTCAAGTTCTGGGTTATTAGAGGCTTGTATGAGTAGCCATCCTATAAAGTTACATGTCACTAGCTTGGCAGCTAAAGCCTCTCTCTCTGTGTGTGTGTGTGTGTGTGTGTGTGTGTGTGTGTGTGTGTGTGTGTAGAGAACTTAGGTCTCCCATGGGTCCTGCTTTACAATGAGGAAGAACCTGGGGTTGCATATAGTACTAGCACTAGTAAACATCACACACACACACACACACACACACACACACACACACACATGAATTTTGAGCCCCAATATTTGATTCCAAAGACTGATAGCTCCTGGGGCTTGAATTTGACTCTGGGAACCAGACTCCATTGCTATGGATCCACTAAGTGGCCCAGGAAAGATTTCGAAAGCTGAGAAGGCACTTCTGAAACAAAACTTTACAGAAAAAGCCCTGACAAGTTCCCCTTCTTCCAAATGCATGACACCTTGGATTAGGACAGGCTAGAAAAGGCTGTGACAGAGATTCAAAGACTTAAGAGCAAGGATTAGAGGCAAGGGCTGACATCAGCTAGTAAACCTTCTAGGTTAAGGCAAGGAGAATGTTAGGCAAGTATGCTTTCAATGTTCTGTTTGTTGTAACCTCACATTTGCATCTGAGGAAAGAGGCTTATCACAGGAGAAATCAGAGTAAACCATAGACCACTCTCAAGCTGGAATGAAAAAGATATTCCTTCTTCAAATCCTAGTGGCCCTTGAGCACTCCTTCAATACTAAAGCAGTGGCCACAGTCAACTGAACACTTGGTGCCAAAGACTGAATGTACTAGAGGCCTTCATCATCAAGAAAAACACTTCTGAAAATTACAATCATACCACAAGAACACAAGGATCCAATGCCTCAAGGGTCAGGAGACCATCATCTTCCCCAAACCCACTACAGTCTTATTAGGACCATCTGTGCAGTTTTTCTCTCTCATCCTTCCTCCTGCTTCTTGGGAAAGCTAAAGATCATCTGTCTGCAGTTAGCAGAAGCACAAACTAACTGGATTCTCTGCTGGAGCAAAAGATGGATGTGACGTTAACAGTTCATTGAGCTGTGAGATGAACAAGACGTGTGTCGAAAAGGAAACCTGAGCTGAGAGTACATTTCCAGTGTTAATAAAGCTTCCCTTTTGTTGTGTGTTTCCAAACACTGACTCCAGGATGGGAGCCATCAGTTTCCTCCTAGAATTAGATGGGTCTGCAGATTTCAGGCATCGAAGAGGATCACTCTGCTTTCATAATGGACAGTATTAGGTGCTGTGTCAGGAGCCTGCCCTCATCTTTAGCTCTGTCTGTAATGATTTTGCTGGCTTAGCAAAGCATATGTCTCCTGTTTACCCAGAGAATATGCATGTGGATAGCAGCCCACCAAGGGAACCAGCAAGTGCCAATAATTAGAATGGTGCATCTGTTTGTAACCATGCTTACCAAGGCAATGCCACCAACAGAGACAAGATAGAAGCAACCTGTATGCCCAACAGCTGATAGGTAGTGAATTAGATGATGGAGTAAAAAGCAAAAACAAAACAAAACAAAAAAACCACCACAGGTTGACACTCTACATATTCCTTCAAAGGTATGGTCAAAAGTATATTTCTTGACACAGAACCATGGCCATGATTTCTTTATTGCAAAGTATCAAATTTCAAGGTCTGTAACAGTATGTATAACCTGATTCCATGTCTGTACTATGATAAGAAAATGAGGCTAGAGAGGGCTCAGTGATTGAGCATGTGTTACTCTTTGAGAGGCTCTAGGTTCAATTCTCATAGCAGCTCACAACCATTTATAATTCCAGTTCCAGGGAATCTGATGCCCTCTTCTGCCTCCACAGGTAGTACATGTATGTGGTGTTGCTGGCATGATACTCACACACATAAAATAAAATAAATTTTTAAAAGTAAAAATAAAGGAATAAAAAGAAAAAAAAACGTGTGGTTCTAGATTTAACAGAATACATCATGCTAAATTAAAAGCCACAGTTGGGGCTGCAGAGATAGTTGTGCCACAAAAGTGCTTGGCTTGCAAGCATACAGATCCAAATTCAATTCCCAATACCCAAGATAAATGACACATGTAGTGATGCACACGTGTAATACTAGTGGTAGAGAAGTGGAGACAGGTCAATCCCTCAGGTACACTAGCCAGCTAGTCTAACATACTTGACAAGCTCTAAAGGAGAACACTGTCAACACACACACACACACACACACACACACACACACACACACACACACAGGGTAGGGGCAGGCTCTGAAAGAACAATGTCCAACGTCCTCTAATTTACACATACATGCAAATGCACACATACTATAAACACAAATACACACAAAGCCATGGTCATTTTGATGGTTTTAGAAAGTAGACTTTGGGGACAGAAGGACAGAAGAATCTGCACAACAGAAAGGGATGTAGAGACTTTGGAGGACATTCCAAAAGTGAAAATAAATAAAAGACAAAAGACACACTGTAGTGGTTTGAGGTGTGTTCTCCCAAAAGATACATAGAAATGTGAACTAATTTATTACACTTAAGAAACATGTTTATACGAATATATATATTCATTCTAATAATTCTATTTTTAGAGAACTCTAATACAGTGAGTTTGCTGTAACAAAAATTCCCCAACAGAAATGTAGAGTGTGGGAGGGTATAGGAAAATAAATACATTTCTGTTGGGAAATTTTGTTACAGCAAACTCACTGTATTAGAGTTCTCTAAAAATAGAATTATTAGAATGAATATATATATTCATATAAACATGTGCAAGTACATATATATATATGACAACCAAGATTAGTGATCACACTTACAAATTATATATATGGTTGGGTTACAGGATGTGGTCCTAGTACTCCACAATGACTGTCTTGTGACAGAAAGGCCAAGAATTCAGTAGTTGCTCAATCCACAAAGTTGAATGTCTCAGTAGTCTGGACAATTTCTGGAGAGCTACTGGTCTTCAGTCTGTGCTGGAATCCTAAATAAATTTGTTTTAGTGTCACAGTAACCAGATAGATGGTCTTGTAAGTAAGAGTGAGGGCTAGGGCTGTCAGGCAAAAAGCAACATTTCTTTCTTCCAGGTTCTTTTAGCTCAACTTCTATCTGAGTGTGGCCCAGATTTAGGATGATCTTCCTGATTCAAATATGATTAAGAAAAGTCCCTCACAGGTGTGCCCAGCAGCTTGGGTTTTAGTTGATTCCAGAGGTAGTCAAGTTGCCAACCAAGATTAGCCATCATTCTCACAAAACTAATGCAAGAACTCAAAAGGATGGGACAAGGCTGGAGAGATCCAGAAACGAAGACACCAAATCGCAGTAGAGGAGACAGAGGGCATTTTAAGGATTGGGGAAAGTCAGTCCACTTCAAAAGCATTAGTCTCTTTATCAGCATCTCCTCCAGAGCCCACAGACAGACAGGAATGTTTGGGGAGGAAGTTTGAGAAACTGGAAACTCATCTGCTGGATAATGATGGTACAGAACCAGCATAGAGTAAAGCCAGGGATCTTGATAACAGTAAGCTAGAGTCTCTCTCCCTTCCTTCCTCAGAAGTCAGGAATGTCTGAGTCTAGGAAAGCTTGAAGCACATGCCTGGGCCATGCTGACACCCAGACCTATGGGACTCCAGACCTGCTCTTCTCAACACACGAGTCATTGCAGCTGCCAGTCCAGATGCTCCAATGGCCCTGTAAATGGGAACAGATGTTACTTGATAGCCATCCTAGTCTTCCTGGTGCTCTCTTGGGTCAGCCGAAGAAAACAAAGGGCTTCTACTTTGCCCACTCATAAAGCCACATGAACCATCCTTTTCAATATCTTATTGCCTCATCTAAACAGCAGCAGCAAATGTTCAGGGACAGATAATCTTTCTTTCTCCTTTCTGGGTTCAATATCCAATTCATTCAGAAAGGTAATTTCAGACACTCTTTAGAGATGTCAGTCACTCTGCTCTTGAGCAAGGTAGAGAAAAATGCTTGACTACTGTGTCCTTCAGAGCCATGGCATCATTGAGGGTTTCATCATTATCTAAGTCAGGAGAGGACATCTAGTAAAGGACATGGGAAGTCAGTCAGAACTTTTCTTAGGCAAGTGGGCAAGCCCTGCTCTAGCAATCTCTGCCCATGCCAGACGCAGTGAGAAACAAAATTCCTGGCTGAGAAACTAAATCATTCCTCCTTGAAAACTGATCTCAGAAAGAAGTCTTTGGTCATAAGGTGTGGGGTTGAGGGCATCCCTGGAAGTAGGAACAGAGTGAGAAGTTGGGCAGAAGAGTGGCATCAGTCACCTGGGAATAATACAATTGTGGCTGTAGCGGAAAGTAGACAAGCAGGAACAAGACAAGATGCTTTCATTGGCATAGGACCCTGGATCTCAGGCACCATTCCAAAGGAGAGCTGATGCCCTAGGATTCTGATCTAGGGTATAGCATGGTCCAAGCTTTGCTTGGGGAGTTTCTGAGAAATACAGGCAATACAGGCCACAGGGAAAAAACAATCCAGAAGCAGAGGATCAATTAGGAAATATAGCAAAGTCCAGAAAATATAGGACAGAGTAGGAACAGAAGAAATGAGGTGTGTTATCATGAGTGGTGCTAAGAGGCATTTGGGGAGAAAAGGAACATGGCTGGTGATCATATACAGAGAATGAAGACAAGAGGAGTGACATCTGATACCAGTTGTGGATGCTCAGGTGGCACTGAACATTGAGGTGGGGTAACCAGCAACTGCAGTATATTCAAAGGAAGTGATTGTAGTCAGTCAGTGGACGCAATGGAGCCTCAGGTGGAGGAGAGCAGGTTGATGGAAGTTAGAGGTGAACAGGAGGCCAAGTCCACATCCCTCTGAGATTCCCTTGATTCCAAGGGAAGAATCTTCCAGACCACTTCCCTAGTATCTGCTCTTTCCAAGTTTCAGTGTCCAGCCAGCCGTCTCAGGAGGCTGTAGGATGATGACAAAATTGTTTCCAACACTCCTCCTGTTTGTTCTCTCTTCTCTTTATGGCAACATGCCTCAAATGCAGCCAGCTTGATATTTTATGAAGAGGTAAAAGAGAATTGGCAGAACCCCAGAGTTCTTTTTTGTCCTTCATCATATGGTTTGTGAAAATTCTATCTGTGTATGTTCTAGACCCCTTTAAGAGGCATTGTTCATCTTTCCATCTAGTTCTATTCTCTTTCCTCCTACTTTTAGTTCCCCCACCCTGCCTCTGCACAGAAGTCTTTATCTCCCTGTCTCTCCCAGCTCCCTCTCCATTTTGCATTTCTACACTTCTCTCTGTGCATATTTACATTATCTATATTACATATAGATAATCTGTAATATGTATGCATGTGTGTTTTCTTGACTCCATCTGTCTCTTTTCTCTCCATCTCTCTCTGACAATGAGGGGATGAACAGAACAGGATCACTGTGAAGAAGAGTCTCTCTAGCCCATTTTCTTGAACTGGAACTAGAGTTGAACACATCTGTCACCTAAGTTTGTAACTTTTGTAACCAGAACCATGTAGATGTTGAAAGCAGAAGCACTATGACCCCATCACATAAACAGAGTAGAAACAGGAGGATCCCTGAGGTTTGCTGGCCACCAATGCCAGGTTGGGCTTTTGGGTGATACAACTGCTTTTGAATCATCCATGCTCCTGAAAGGAACCCCTAATCCACACTCCTGTAAATTCAATAAACTCAGTTGTTCATTAAGCAAGACTCACATAGAATTGCTTCTTTGAACTTTTGTTGGTGAGCAGATATTTGGTCCTGTCTCCTCAGGAAAAGTCACACAATATTCTCAGAGAACAACACAGAGGGAGCTGATCTAGGCCTATCACTTGTGAGGAATTTTCCAGTTTGTTAGAAATCCCATCCTTGTTTGCTTTGTGAGGGGCACATGATTCTTTACTTGAACAGAGGAAAATAGAGGCAGTAGAGAGGTACCCAAGTCACCAGCCTTATTAGATTGTCTCCAGAGCCTCCCTCAATTCAAGATTCTGGGAATGTCCTTACACATCTTTTTTTTTTTTTTGGTTTTTCGAGACAGGGTTTCTCTGTGTTTCCTTGGCTGTCCTGGACTCACTTTGTAGACCAGGCTGGCCTCAAACTCACAGTGATCCGCCTGCCTCTGCCTCCCAAGTGCTGGGATTAAAGGCGTGCGCCACCACCGTCCGGCATCCTTACACATCTTATAAAGTCTAACAGAAAGAAGGGATCTCTCTCAGTACCAAGAACACCATTTTCCCTTCCATAGGGCCCCTCCTGAAGAACTGGGCACACATCTCCCTAGAGGTTCACAGCCCAATGGATGTTTTCCTAATTCTGTCATATGTGTGTTCTGTGAGTCTTTCAGGAGTGCTCCCTTCCTATCAGTTTACATGATTTTATCACATTGCAACTTTCTATATATGTATGTGTTGTTGAAGAATATCTGATCACATTGTGAACCCTGAATTTGTGAACTGAAAAATCTGTATTATTGGATGGCTCAGCCTGTAATCCTGGAGCTTTCTGATTATTGTAAACAAATGGTTAGGGTGTGGCTAACCTCTCAGCATGCACTTTAATCCAAGAGCTTTCTGTAAACAAGATTAAATAAAGTTAACCCTAGGTCAAGAGGCAGAAAAAGAAACTAGTTGACAGGGATTAAGTAGAAAAGAGGGACATTGAGTTGAGGGTATTTAAGACAGTGTGGGGAAAGAGATGGAGTTGCTTTGGGTTCCTTCCTTCAGAGGTTCCTTCAGAGATTCCTTCAGGATGGCTTCGAGGATTTCTCCTTCTAGGCTTATTCTTCTAGGTTCTTCTGGGCTTTTTGACTTAGTGCTTTTGGCTGGAATGTTAGTGGAATAGGAATGTCAATTGGGTACTTTCTCTGCCTCTCTAAGCTAGCAAGTTTTCATCTCATCATCTGGCACCTGAGTCTTCATTGGTAAAATAGTATGACTGGGATATTTTAGTTTTTTAAAACAACAATGTGTAGGTACTGGTCGTGTGTATATGCACAAGTTTGTGAAGGCCAGAGGTCATCCTTGGGTGTACTTCCATCTCAGATGCTATTCCTCAAAAGCCATCCCACATGGTTATTTTGTGTGTTTGTTTTTCAACATTTATTTACTAATTCAAGGTGCATCTCTATCACAGCCCCCTTCTCTTCTCCCCTCCTGATCCCACCCTCCCACTCTCTACTCCCTCTCCCATCTATCCTTCTCCTCCAGTGTTGGGGCCCCTACATATCAGCCTTCCTCAGTTCATCAGTTACATGAGTGCTAAGAGCTTCCTTTTGCTCTGGGGCCCGACATGGAAGCTCAGCTAAGGTAAAGCGCCCCACTAACTGATAACAAAGCCCATTACTGAGACTGTCCACCCCTCCCCCCACTTGCTAAGGGATATGAATGATGACAAAATTGCCTATCATCTATATTTGTATAGTGTATAGGCAAGTCTAGGTCTAGTCTAAGCTTTTTTTTTTTTTTTTTAAGACAGGATATCTCACTGTGACCTGGGGCTTGCCAGTTAGGCTAGCCTGGGTGGCTAGCAAGTCCCTGGGATTTCTAATCTTTTAGGATCTTCTCCAGAGCTGGGATTACAAGCATGCACTACCACATCTTATTTTTTTATGTGGCTGCTGGAGATCAGAATATGAGTCTTAATGATTGGCCAACAAGCACACTTTACCATAGGAATCCTCTCTCCAGCCCTCACATGGCTATTTTCTAGACAAAAGCAAGAGAAGAAATAAAAAATGTAAAGGATAAGGAAAAAGAAGGACCAAGAAAATAGAGTGAGGAGTGAAAAAAGAGTGGAAAGAATGAAAACGAAAGAAGACAGCCTTTTGCGGTGGAGGAAAAGTTACAAATGAGGGCAATTATTCCTGAGCTGAGCTGCTGCTCAGTGAAGCGCTTCAAGCGCTTCGAGCAGCTTCCCAGGTGCAGGAGGCTTTATGGAGCTTGATGATATACAATGCACGCCACGTGCCTGTGATATATGGCTGAGGCCAGGTTACACTCCCACCTCAGGCTGAATGTGTGATTTAGGGCTGCTCTCTGGAGACTCCAGCTGGCATGGGATAGTGCTGGCGAGGTCTACTTGATTTCTGGAATGGTATGTGTACCAGGAATAATGGCAAGGAACTAATTTCCAGATTGGCACCAGAGTACAAGGCAAATATAGCTTCTTTGAGTTGGCCTCTCCCTGTCTAGCTAAAGGGCTTCTTCTCCAAGTGCAGAGGTCCTGTGCTCACTGTTCAGGAGATGGTCACCAGGCTGCAGTGGGGATCTAATCTCTTGGGATCTTTGATATGACGGTCTGAGACTGATCAAACTAGAGATCATGTATTCATTTCACAAATATTGATGGAGCTCCTGTATATATCAAGCACTGTTGCTGGACACTGTGGACAAAGAAAAGTCATTTCTGTGCTCATATTCTAGAAAGAAGACACTTCACACAAGCAAGGATGTAAAATGGTGGTAGACTGTGCCAGATTGGAGGTGGTGGGTGATGAGAGAGAAAACTTACTCCATTGAGGTTGTTAAGATAAAGCCACCCAGAGCATGAGCACTGAACTGAGATTTAGAGAAAATGGGCCAGTTGTGTGTGGGTATGAAGGGCCTTCAATAAAGGGGAAGATTAGTGTGCAAAACTCCTAGGGTAAAGTATGAGACCCATGGAAGAGTTAAATAAAAGCAGAGTGCTAATGTATGGTAAGACTAGGAGTTTTGAGGCCAAGCAGGAGGTTAAGGAAGGGTCATTTAGCAGTCTGAACCTTTATTCTAGCTATAGTGAGACAATTTTTTTTAAAGTTTGTTGAAATAGACTCAAAGGAGACAATGCCCTATGGTTGCTTTGTGATTAGCCAGATGAGCAAACATGCATCAGTTTTCTGTTTTATTTCCACTGGGAAAAAGAGACAGAACATGGGACCACAAATAGGTGTCCAAGCAAACATGGAGAAGTAATAGTGGGTGGAAGCTAGGGAGATGACTCAGTAAAAGGACAAGGATCAGAGCTCATACACCCATGGGAAATTCTGGGCATGGCAACACATGTCTACCATCCAGAGCTGGAATATGCAGGAAGGCAAAATCACGGGTTCCTGGAGTTCACTGGCCAGCCAGGTAAATGTAATCAGTGAGCTCCAAGATCAGCAAGAGACTGTCTCAAAATATGAAGCAGAGGGGGATCAAGGAATACTCCCGACAATAGCCTCTTGTCTGAATATTCCCCCCCCATGGACATACAGACACACATACAAGCACGTACATATACTTACTACACACATGAAGAAGATGGAAGAGTAGGAGGAAGAGAAGAGAAAGAGAGTGATAGGAGGAAGAGAGACAGTGAAGCATGAATGATATTGGGTAGGTTCTATTCTCCCCACAATCCAAGGACTACTTTTAAAGAGTTAAAAAAATAAAAATCCAGCAACTATCTAAACTGCAATGTAATAATTGTCCCCTTAAAGACCAGGATGAGGTTTCCAAGGACCTTCATCCCCACAGCCACGGGTTTCCATGTTGCCTGCTGTCTGGCTAACATTTTTTTGCATCGTTGAGGCAGAGGCAACCCAGAGGCAGCTGTTCTCAGGATTATCCAATATTTTAAAAATTCCCTTGCCCAGTGTCCAGGCCTCTTCCCCTGGACAGGATGAATCTCTCACTATATAAGGTTCAAGGCTGGACCAGTAATCCTGACTCAGGCACAACAAGCCTCACTATCTAAAACAAGAGTCTCTAAAGGAGAGTCATGGCATCACTCTGGTCCCTACACTATTCTCCCCACTGCCATTCTACAAGCCTCCATACATTATACCCATGACAACCAATGTGATGCTCAGCTTTTAATACAAGTGTGAAACCTCCTTCCCTGTGTGAACCCTGAAGTTGCTTTCCAATGCTTCTAAAGGGAAACCTAGCCATATTCTCACAATCTTTCTCTCCTATGACTTCTTTCCACCCCTTAGACCTCCATTCTAGCCCCTCTTCCACACCATAATGGCCTTGACCATACCCAGCAAAGGCATTCCAGTAACTCCAGGAACTCTTTATTCACAGACACATTCTGTCCTCTTCTTCCCAAAGTTCAATCCTCACCATCCAGGTCACTTATTTTGTCGCCGTTTGTTTACTTTGTTGTTCTGGGGGGGAGCAAACCCAGTGCCTTTCATTTGCTAGGCAAGCCCTCTACCAGGTACACATAACCTTGTATTAGTATATTAGTTATTTTCTTTGTTGCCACAGCAAAATAATACTTGAAAATGTTACTGGAGGAAGCAAGAGTTTAGTTTATTTTGGCCCAAAGTTTTTTCCATCCTGAGAAGAAAGACATAGCAGCAGAAGCAAGAAGGAACTAATCACTCACTCTGCATCTACAGTCAGAAAACACTGAGAGATGAATGTGTTACTCAGCGCACTTTCTTTTTATTTAGTCCAGGACCCTGTCCCATGGAATGGAGCTGTCCACATTTAGGATGACACCTCAACTAACCCAATGTCAATACTCTTTCAAACATGCCCACAGGTTGTCTTCCAGATGACTCTATGCCCTGTCTAACTGACAGTCACACTAACCATCACACTCCCAACCCCTAAAGTCACTCATTTTATGCCTCACTCTACACTCAAGGCCTGTATCAAAAGAGGCAGCACATAAATACCCAATGTAGTCAGACTTGGTGGCACACGCCTTTAATCCCAGCATTTGGGAGGCAGAGGCAGGCAGATCTCTATGAGTTCGAGGCCAGCCTGGTCTACAAAGAGAGTCCAAGACAGTCAGAGCTGTTACACAGAGAAACCCTATCTCAGAAAAACAAACAACAAACATATACATACATACATATATATATATATGATGTATGAAATGACTGAACAAATGACTGGATAAACAGTCAGCTGTGTACTGAGATCTAGTTACAACTCAAATTTTCAAAGACACATCCTTAGAATCCCACCTCGATTTAAGCCACCTTGTTTGGAAAGGAATAAACTGGAGATCAAACAAAGAAGAAGAATTCTCAAGGTCACACTGGAAGATGTTTTGACTTCCACAACTCAGTTCAGGAGATAAGATTATATGCCAAGGTATTGTACTAGTCACAGGATCTAAGGGACTGTATTGATATTGATATATGTTACCTACAGGGTTAATAATCCTTTCAGCTGTCTGCAACAGGACATTTCCTGTTTAATAGATTCTTCCACACTATCTATCATCTTTTCCAGAGTCTCAGTTTTCTTTCCATTATCTTTGCAGTTTCAAAGCCAGTCATCAAAAATGTGTCCTTTGAACACACAGGTCAGAATCCACCTCCATAAGTTTCTTATAAAAATCAGAGCTTTCATTTAGCTTATCCTCTATATTTTATTCTGCATTTTTTAGTCAAAGTCTCATCAGCTTCTTTAAAACCCCTGGGTGAGATGGTCCTCCTATGTACATCATGTTGGAGAAGATGCTCCCCTCATCCTTGTCTCTCTTGCTCTGCATCCTTTCCCTATGGGATCTTTTTTTGGATCCTCCTTCACTCTACTTTCCATTGGGACTTTTTTTTGTTTGCCTGTCTCTCACCAAACACCCACCCCTTGAAAGAAATGGAAAGGTCATTCCTGCACATGCCTGAAAAGAGTACCATGCAATGCAGCATCTTGTGAAAGAAAGAATGAAGCAATGAGATATTAACATTGTCTCATTCAGCTGTAAGATTTCTCTGGTGGAATTTTTGGGCTCACTTATGTATACTATCATATTGTCTACAAATAGAGATAATTTGACTTCTTTGTTTCCAATTTGTATCACCTTGATCTCCTTTAGTTGTCTTATTGCTCTAGCAAGAACTTCAAGTACTATATTGAAGAGATATGGTGAAAATGGGCATCCTTGTCTTGTCCCTGAGTTTAGAGGAAATGCTTCAAGTTTCTCTCCACTTAATTTGATGTTGGCCACTGGCTTGCTGTATATTGCCTTTATTATTTCTAGGTATGGTCCTTGTATGCCCATTCTCTCCAGAACTTTTAGCATGAAGGGGTGTTGGATTTTGTCAAATGCTTTTTCTGCATCTAGCAAGATTATGTGGTTTTTTTTCTTCATCTTGTTTATATGGTGAATTACGTTGATATAATTTCATATTTTGAAACATCCCTGCATTCCTGGGATGAAGCTTACTTGATCATGGTGTATGATACTTTTGATGTGTTCTTGAATTCAGTTTGCTAGTATTTTATTAAGTATTTTTGCATCTGTGTTCATGAGGGAGATTGGTCTGAAGTTCTCTTTCTTTGTTGGGTCTTTGTGTGGTTTAGGAATCAGGGTGACTGTGGCCTCAAAGAATAAATTTGGCAGTGTTCCTTCTGATTCTATTTTGTGGAAGAGTTTGAAGAGTATTGTTGTTAGCTCTTCTTTGAAGGTCTGGTAGAATTCCGTGCTAAAACCATCTGGCCCTAGGCTCTTTTTAGTTGGGAGATTTTTAATGACTGTTTCTATTTCCTGGTCCAATTAGATGTCCACTTGTAAAAGAATGAAATTAGACATATACTTATCACCTTGTACAAAACTTAAGTCCAAGTGAATCAAAGACCTTAACATAAGGCTGGTCACAATAAATCTACTAGAAGAGAAAGTGGGAAAACCCCTTGAACTCATTGGCACAGGTGACAACTTCCTGAACAAAACACCAACAGCTCAGGACCTAAGACCAACAATCAATAAATGGGACCTCTAGAAACTGAAAAGCTTCTGTAAGGCAAAAGACACTGTCATTCGAATAAAACGGCAGGCTACAGATTGGGGAAAAAAATCTTCACCAACCCCACATCTGACAGAGGGCTAATATCCAAAATTTACAAAGAACTCAAGAAATTAAATGCCAAGAAACCAAATAATAAAATCAAAGGAGGAATCCCTAATGGGGCTGAGAGACACTTGAAGAAATGCTCAGCATCCTTAATCACCAGAGAAATGCAACTCAAGACAATTCTGAGATTCCATATCACACCTGTCAGAATGGCTAGGATCAAAAGCTCAAATGACAGCACATGCTGGCGAGGGTGTGGAGAAATGGGAACCCTCCTCCATTGCTGGTGGGAGTACAGGCTTGTACAACCACTATGGAGGTCAGTCTGGCAATATCTTAGAAAACTTGGAATAGCTTTGCCTCAGGACCCAGCCATACCACTTCTGGGTATACATTCAAATGACTCCTCATCGAATCACAAGGAGCTTTATTTCCTTTTTCATTTGTGCTATTTGTTCATAGCAGCCTTATTTGTAATAGCTAGAAACTGGAAACAACCCAGATGAATTAAAAAACTGTGGTACATCTCACAATAGAATATTACTCAGCTATCAAAAACAATGAAATTATGCAATTTGTGGCCAAATGGATGGAACTAGAGAACCTCACCCTGAGTGAGAAGGATCCACATGGCATCTATTCACTTATAGTCAGATTTTAGCTATATAGTACAGGATATCTATGCTACAACCAACGCTCCAAATGGGAACATGGACATAGACTTTTGTTTGTTTGTTTGTTTGTGTGTTTTTTTAGTTTTCTCTCCCTGGCAATGAGACACTTTTCACTGGTGGTACTGTCTTGTAGGGCTCCAGTGTATGAGGAGGCTTTTGGCTCTCATATGACTTCTGAACGTGGGCAGGGGACTATTATGTAGGGACACTCCACTCCATAGGAGTGGGATGGAAGGGTTAGGGGGTAAAGGGTGGGAGGGAGGAGCTGGGAAGGGGGGGAAAGAGGACAATATGATGGAGATGTAACCTGAAGCAACAAATAAATAAATTAAAAAAAAAACATTGTCTCATTAATGGCTGTGATCTGGGCATAGAAATGCCTAGTGAGAGAGGAAGAATGGGGCAGCCTTTGAGATGAGCTTGGGAACAGAAACTGGACCAGTCACCACAAGAAGCACTCGGTCATCTGCCTGCCCAGAGGAAGAGAGCCACTGTCCCAAGGCTAAAGAACTTCCTCTGTATTACACTTCTCAGAGCTCTAACATGATACTGAGTTGTCAGTTTCTCAAAATGCAACACCATAAATTTTGTCAATTTGAAACCACATCTCGTGACCATCTCTGAAGTCAGCATGTGTGCTAGAATGGATTCTTTCTTTTTCTTTCAAGGATATCATTAAGTCCATGATGTGTCTTGGGATTCGGAGACTCTTGGAATCAAGGGAGTAGAGCACATTGACCTCTGACAGCACTCCTTTTCCATCCTGCCCTCCAGGTAAATTATCAATAACACTCCTGCACTCTCAAAGGTATCAAATTGGTTGATACATTATATGATCACCCAGCCAACATAAGGATACCTCCAGGATCCCTATGTTCTTATCCAATGGGTGCTTAGCATGCTTTGCTTAGGAACCATCTGCCTCATTTTATTTGCACATTTGCTTGTATCTGCAGATCAAAACAAGTCATCCTACTTCAGTCATTCTTTTGGGAATCTTCACATAACTTCTATTATTCTGTACAAAGTTTAGGACGATAGAATGACCAAAGGTCTTCTGCATAGCTCTTTCCCCTGTGGCACAGTCCCTTAAAACCAAAAGAGGATAAAGGCATTCTCAGGGTAGCAGGCAGGCAGGGCCCATGGCTCCCAGTAAAACTTCCTTTGAATTACAAATTCTAAAATGAAACTGGAATTTATTATCATAGGTAAGTTTATTTTTACTTGAAAACTGTGTTTTCAATTAATTTCCAAGGTGATCAGCATCTATTGTTGGGCTCTGGATGTCCTATGCATATTCCTAAAAAGCTCAATCCCAGCAGCCTTTGCTCTTATCCAATAGGAGCTTTTCAATTAGAGTGACTAGGTAGGTGTCACTCAAGATGCCAGTATCATGAGAAGCCTGCACTGGAAGGAGACACTCCCAAAAGGCATCGCCTTTTGGGAAGAATTAAACTACAGCTCTCCAAAGAGTATTACTATCCCTGGCTGACACATTAAGAAACAAAAGTCAGGGGTGTTAAGTAACCTATTGTGTGCCATACAGGAGCAGGAGCCACAGGAAGTTTGAACTCAGGACCCTGGAATTCAGAGACAGGATTTCTCCTGACCCTGGCTCCTTGTGGCATTCAGCCTTTTCTTTTGTCCCCTCCACAGCTCACAGATGCACTTTCATCACAAGACAGCCTCCCTATTTCAAATTTCCTATCATCTTCATTGCCACTATGAATTTCTTCCCTTAGATTGACTTTTCAAGTCAAGAGATTTGGAGAATTTTTTTTTAAGGAACACATATCTATTTGAAGCTCTAAAACCTGATTTGTATTTAGAGAAAGATTATTTTGTGAGATAAAAAAGTTGCTGAAACTACTATAGATAAAATAGATTTATTCTGAGATAAGATCTGTTGGACTCTCTACTACCAAAGTGTGGAAAGCAGGTGGTACTCCAGAAAAATACTCACAGATGGAAATGTATAAATGGTAATTCACCCAAAACAACTGCCACTGTGACTTTTAAAATATGATGCTGGTTTCTTTTCTGAACTAACACATTACATTGAAAATGCTGGAACTCCCCAGAAAATGAATGTTTGGCTAATTGAGGTTAAACCCCTGGGAAAAGCATGAGTAGAGGAAAGATGCTCTTTAATCACCATGAAATTTTAATCTGTGTCCTCAGTGATTTGAGTGCAGACTCTATTGAAGAAAAGCCATGTGATGTAGCAGGGGACAGCTGTGCTAAACTAAACCAATCCCACAGAAGGCACAGTCCTCTCCCTGGGTCCCCATGATTACTCCAATGGATGCCTCAGATGTTTGTAGAGAGTGAATCATCCCATTCTGAAAGGCACTCAAAGTTTTCTGCTTCTACTAAGTCCATATATGTTGCAATCAAAGTATAAAACAATTTGTCTTAAAACT
>CAJQZJ010012348.1:5109820-5148357 GCA_907164525.1 Lophiomys imhausi | reverse complement strand
AATGGGAACTGTCCAGGCAGTTACTGGTATGTTCTTTCTTAGTTTTGGAAGCTGCAGGCTCTGCACTTCCTATATAAGCAAATATATTTATCCCTCTCAGGTCTCTGAGGTGGTTGAAGAATAGACAGATAGAATCTTATAGTTAAATTTTGAACTGTTTAGGAATCAAGAGGGTGTTATAGATCTAAGAAGATACTCTTAAAAGTGTGTTGCAAGATAGTAAGAATGTTGAGTCACATATAGACCTTTAAACTCATGGAGTTGGATAGATAGTAGAATGTTAAAGTCAGGGGCCAAATATGTATAAACTGAACATTGGGAAGGTATACTGGGCCAATTTAATCTCATAAATGTGGCATATTTATATCTATTGTTTTGTATAATACTTACTGTTATAAGAGAAGGAACCAGCTGTTGGGCTGAAAGGGGAAACCTCTGGAGGGAAGAGGGTGGAAGGGCGGGTTAGGAAGGGGGAATAGGGAGGGGTTTGTTACTGGGATGTAACTTGAAGAAAAAAAAATAAAGTATTTATAAAAAAAAAAAAAAAAAAAAAAAACCTCTTTCCTTCTCAAGATGTTTTTGGTCATAGTATCTCATTTCCACCACAACAATAGAAAGTCAAACTTGGATGCTTTCTCACCTGTAGAACCCTTGTTGCCTTTGACATCAGCTGGCCTTCAAAGTCAGGGATCAGTCACCAGGGAGAACCCTCCACAAGACAACAAAGGCCCTTAGAATAGCAGGACTGATGATGGTGCGAGATGTGGATGAGCACCAACAAGCATTTTCATAATTACAGTTTAATATCTTCATCTTCTCCATGGAGTCCAAGTCAATTAATACTAAGTCAATTAGAAAATGTGTCAGAATAATAATAAATTATCCAAAGTTAAGTCCAGCCAGGAACCAAATTATTTCCTTGCTGTTTTTTGAGGGGGGAAATGGTATTGGTACCATTATCAATAAGTGATTGGTATCCAGTGTTGGGAACTGCAGAAGGCCATGGGTGGGTGTGGCCAGAGATTTGGTTAATTTCACAATTCTGTCTCATACTGGGTTAATAGAAATTAATGTGTTACCAGACTTCTAGCTTGTTGAGTTGATGGTCAGTTTCACACAGAGAGTCCAGTTAGAAAAGACATTGTATTAATCATGCTAAAAGACTTTGACTTACTATTTTAAATCCCTATGAGTTACCCTCCAGGTTGAAACATTAGTGCCCCTTGTATGGTACAACACTAACTATACCATCTCACTGTATCCACCATCTTTGGCTCCTTATTGGCTTTGGGACAGATTAACAGATTTTTTTGGGCTTCACTCTGATATCATGGGCCATAACCCAAAATTGTCCATTCCTGGCCCAAAGCATCCTTCCTCACCATCCCAGTCATATTCTGGGCTGCAACCATAGTGGACAGCAGATAACATTCCAGGCCTGCAATGCTAATCCCTACCTCCGTGTGAGCCAGAATCCTTCATCCCTCATACCTTGAATTCTTCTTTTTAAAGTATGTGTGTGTGTGTGTGTGTGTGTGTGTGTGTGTGTATGTGTGTGTGGGTGTGTGGGTGTGTGTGTGTGTGTGTGTGTGTGTGTGTGTGTGTGTGCAAGAGAAAGATGCATTCAATGTGTGGGTTTATTCAATGTATGTGCATATGTATACTCATGTATGGAGACTACAGGTCTACCCCAAGATTCATTACTCAGGAGCTCCCTGCTTTTGGTTTTTGTGGTGGATTCTCTCACTTGTCCAGAACTTGCCAAATGTGCTAGGCTAGCTGACCAGCACACTCAAGGGATTCGATTATCTCTGCTTCCCCAGAGTTCAGATTAAAGGTGTATGCTACCATCTCTAGCTTTTAAAACATGGATTTTGGTGATCAAATTCAGGTCTTCATTGTTGCAGGACAAGCAGTTTACCAACTGAACTCTTTCCCTCTTCTGTCTAGCTGATCCCTACTTATCTGTCAAGATGCTCAGATTTGGTGCTCTGGGGGGCTGTATTGAAAATAATCTTCCCTCCTTCCAGGACAAGGTGAAACTCTCCTCCTCCGGGTCCTGCAGTCTAGCCACAATGGCTTGTAAATATTCATCTGTTTGTCTGTCTCCTCCACTTGTCTAGGGGCTCACTAGGACTTGGACCTGTGTCTGCAAGAGTATAAGAACATCTTATTACAAAGATAAATGAGGTAATAGTCACAAAATATCTAGTAATATGCCTGACATAAAGTGTGTCTTCATACATGCTTAAATGAATGAATATCATGTGACTGATTATCAGGTAAGGCTTCAAGAAAAAAAACAAACAAGAGTTTTCATCCAGAGGTGGGTATAAATGGGATTAACCAGCCAGAGCTGTGTTTCAGGGGAGAGTCAAGAGACTCTATTACCCTTCCAGCCCCATATCTTTCCATAGCAATTATTTTGTAACAGCCTCTTTAATGTCATGAAATAAAATCCATAGATAGTAAAACCTACCTACATATTTTTTTTGAAAATCAATACAAAAATGTACTATGAAAATAAAGGAGGTAACACAACAAAATCATATGTATTTGGCTAAATGAATGTTCAAAGGTGACCACAGAGAAGACATGAGGAGTAAAGAGAAACTTGCACTACCTCACAGTAAGTGTTCTGTGATTTAGGAGACATAAGACAACGGTTAACTGAATACTGTTGATATTTTTCCTCTGTATCTGACATTTAGAACTAAGAGCTAAGTAAATGCCTCCCTATATTTATAACTATGAAGGTACACCCACACCTGAGGGATTGCACTGGTATCCTTGGTTCTCTCGTTGTTTTTCTGTTGTACTCTGTCTGCTTTTGTTTTTGTTGTTGTTTTTCATCTCCAGCAATTTTCTGATATGGGCAACAACTTTTATTAAATTTTAGCAACATCTTGGTGCATTTACCATCTCCTTGATGGAAACAGCTGTACATCTGGGAAGTTCTGTGTATTTTAAAGCCATGCATAGGAATACTTTGTGCATTCACACAAGGATAGATGGAGGCATCAATTCAAGGCACGTATAAGTAGAAACACATGTTATCCTGGTATGCATGCTCATGTGAGTCTCACAGGACACAAACTTATGCTTTGTGGTGTGCAATGTTCTAACACAGGGAATATGCCGGACATCTCTGCCACCCACTGGCTAATTATGAACAGCTTCCCTGAACACTGGGACAATCAAATATACTCCCTCATAAATAACCAAATGTTCAGCAAGGGCATCACCATGCCACTCAGGATTGAAGCAGTCTGACTGAACCTAGGGTCCATATCAAGGTCTCAGCTGTGTTCTCTTACTGTCCTCCAAACTGTTCCAATTGTCCAAGTCAGTAGGCCTCAGAAGAGGCTGCAGGTCAAGCATGCTGAAGCATAGACATCCCCTGGGGTACATATTCCCTGCTGAGGCTGCCTCCAAGGATAATGTTTGTAGACAGAATGTGAGCAAGAGTGGCCCACACACTCCTAATGGTCACCAGCTGCTGCCATTTACATTGTGCCCAGAATCAAAACCAAAACCAGACTGGGCTTTGGCCTCCTTTCCCAGGCCAATGCAAGCAGAGCTCTGCTTCCAGTTTCCTGCAGCCAAAATCTATAGTGACTTGGGTTCTAAAGTCAGCTCTACTGCTGACCCTCTGTGTGACCCATATAAGGTGTCCTCCTCCTAGGCCCCATGTGCCCCTCCACCAGAAGAATTAAACAAGATTCTCTTTCCTGCACATAAAGTTTAAGTTACAAGAAAATCTGCATCAAAAAAGAAAAGAAATGGTGGACTCAACGTATATCTGGTGGGAACATCTCTGGTAAAATATGCTGGTATTGCTCTTCGCTTTACAGAATACAAATGGGCAGTTTTGCAGTCTGCACATCAATCACTTGCATGCTAATGACCAGTTCACTGTATAGTGAAATTAAAGTTTAAGGTAGACTTTGTGAGGTAAATTGTACATCAGCCTAAGCAGACTGAAAGTCAAGGGAGCATCTGAAAGTCAAGAGAAAGTGGATTGAACAGACAGATGAACCATGCTGTTAAAGAACCTTGAATGCCCATTGGGGGACATTGTAAGACTTTCCACATATCCAGCACATCCCAAGATGTCAAGGGTAGTATCAAATCCTCTATGTACATAATCTGTTCTTCCTTATTGATATATATCTCTGATAAAATTTAACTTGCAAATTCAACACAGAAGGATCATATAATAATAATAAAATATAGAATAATTACAGCATCAAATTGTAACATATTGCCATTTGCAATCTATGAGTTGATTACTGATGAAATTTTCTATTTATTATTTTTAGACTGTGATTGAAAGTGAGTGCCTGAAACCCAAGAAATTGAAACTGGAGTTTGAGGGGGACTAACTACTATTTGTGATGTAGACATCATAAGGAATGAGAGTGCTGTCATGGCAGAAAGAATATGGTTTGAATCTGGGCTTAGTAAGTCAGGTGGGAAATAGGGATGAAATTAAAGCCAGAGACCAGGGAGGCATGCTGAAGCCATAGTGATCCTTCTGACAGAGGGTAGTCTACCCTGATCCTACTGCCTCATTTCCAACTATGACTAGGAAACCAGGAAGAACCTACTGTGTACAAGATATTGTGAACAAGGTACTGTGTGCAAGGATGGAGCTGAAGTGTCTTATACTTTCAGTATCTGTGTCAGAAGCCACTCTACACTCAAGAACCCAGCAAGAAAATGTCCTTCCAGGTCATTTAACATGGAGGAGGCAGATGCAGACACCAAATCTCAGAGTATATGAAGCATTTAGTCATTCATGCACTATCACTCTAACCCAACTCTTTTGGGGAAAAACCCCCCAAACCACATCATGTCCATTGTATAAAACAGCAAACACATTGGCACATCAGTGGGGTTATTTCAAGTCACAGGAGGCAGTGACAGGGTAAATATAACCTGAAAAGGCTTTGATGGAGGTGGAAGTGAAGAAAGGCTGCTAATTCCAATGAGATACCATGGAGTCTCAGTGAAAAGGAGAAAAGCCACAGGAGATAGAAAAGCCAGACACCATCAGAGGGTCCAAGACAGTGGGAAGAGGGTCTCTCAGCTCTGACTTTAGCAACTTGTTCTCAGAAAAGGAAGGAGGTGTGATGCTTCCTCACTGAGCACATGGGATTCAGATGATGCCAGAGGTGAGCAGAAGCAAACAGCATACTCTGGTCTCAAGGATAACAACTTGAATTTTATTCCAAAAGCAATAAGCTGAGGAGTTTTCTTAAAGAGAACCATGACCTAGTGTACATAAGGAAATGAAGAAAATGGACCAAAGGTACTAAGAGTTAAGTGGAGACCAATATGATGCTACAGAAAATGTCCAGAAAAGAGGTTATAGCTTGGCCTGGGATACTGACAGCAAAAATGAGAGCACTGTAGAGCAGGATGTGTTTTGACTGTGGTGCCCACAAGACAGGCCCAGGAACTGTGTAATGGAGGGGACAGAAAAGGAGAGCCCTGGGTGGCCTTTGCCTTCCCTATAGGTCACCTGGCCCTGTAAGATTGCATGATCTTCACATATTGGTCTATTAGACTATACATTATCTGGGCCACCATCCAGGAACATGCTCTGTTGTGTCTATCCATCCCACTTTCATATCTTCTCTCTGGAGGCAGAAAGAACAGCAGCTCTTTATCTTCAGAACTACTCCCAAAGACTGTACCTTCCTCCTGCCTCAATCTCCCGCCAAGAAATGATGCTTTCTCTTAGGACCAGAGAAAAGACTTCTAAAAGTCAGCCTCTGCTAGGAATTCAATTTCTTATATCTTCTATATTGGTCTTCCCCTCTTTTCTTTCCTCTCTCTTCTCCTTCTTCCCTCTCTCCCCTCCCTCCCTACACACATGATGTTCTCCACAACAGAGGACTTGACAGGCTCCTTGTGTGCTCATCTCTGTCACCAGGTGCCTGTTCTAGCTATAATGCTTTAAGGAGAGAAAATCACAGACCGGAATCCATTGGGTCTGTTCTGGTCACAGAGCACAGCTCACCCATACTTTCTAATTCCAGTTGTAAGAGGGATTTCTCCAAGACCCCACTCACAGAAACTCAGAAGGAGCTTGTGATACAGACAATAGCATGAATGCTCTCTGTATACTCTTCAGACCCTTAGGAATATTTGAAGTAACCCCTCTCCAAGTTGGTTGATCTTAGACAGCTTGGGCTCAACTTTCAGGACTTTCCTGACCAGTTACCCTCCTTCCTTCACTGTGAATAACTAGAAAAATAGAACAGTGACTAACTACTTAAGTAGCCCCCAGTGCCACACTTGATGCAGATGACATGGAAGCCCAGACTCCCCGATTCTATTTTCACTCCTGTCAGTGAATTACTCTGTTAGCTGAAAATCCCTGTTTAGCAAAAGCCCTCAAGTTCTATTGTAGTAGGGCCGGCCAGGGGCACCCCAGGGAAGATCACCAGGGGAGAAAAAGGCCTTTTGACGATTATACATGAGGGAAAAGAGCAAGTGTTTGTATACTCATGGAGGTTCTGGGCTTCAAACTCCAGCTGCCACTGCACAGCTTGCTGGGGGAAAAAAATGGGCAAAGGGAGAGGAGATAGAAGAAGTAACCACTCCAACAATTAGAAGAATTTATATTATTTCAGGAATACACACACACACACACACACACACACAGAGAGAGAGAGAGAGAGAGAGAGAGAATGAATCAGTGAATCATGGCTGGTGATATGGCTCAGTGGGTAATTGCCCTTGGTGCCAAACATGATGATCTGACTTTAATATCAGACCCATAGAGTAGAAGGAAACAACGAACTTCCACAAGTTGTCCACTGACACCCCCACACCATGGCACACATGCAACCACACACAGGCGGAAGTGAAGAAAAGCCTCCAAGCTAGAGCATATTGACTAAGTGCCAGCTATACTGACTCCTCCCTTCAGCTCTCAGAGTGCAGATACACCACAGCTTTCTCCCTTGGAACCACAGCTATCCTATCATGTCTTGCACTGTGTTTCACATCTCAGCTCACGGTTGCCAACACACTACTAGTTCAGGGCATTTTTCCCCCTGGGTCTACAACCTCTTGCTCCCCACAAACATCTCCATGCCCTGCAATCCTGCCTTCCACATCCCTCCTCTCACTCTGAGAGCTGACCCCCCTTGAAGCCCGTCTCCACACTCCACATCTTTCCAAAGAAGGCTTTCTATATCATGTTTTTGCTGTTCCTTGTCAATGAATCCAGAACACTCTCACACTCCTTGTAACTGTTCCCATCAGACTTGGTTTCATTATTCACACAATGTTCTTTCAGCTACATGATCCACTACTCAATCATTCTAAGCCATACTTCAGTCACGGACAGACGGTGCTACTGTGTACCGCATCATCTCATCTTTACAATTACTATTCTCACTTATAACCTCAGTTGCACAATTCCTTCTCTGACCCACTGCTTACTCAAAAGTCAGTAATTCTTGCCATTAGTAAAATGTCATTGCAGTCTTCTCACTAGCCTTTATTCTATATGTACATGTATCCTCACTACCTTATTTGCCCACATGGAGGTCATAGTCAATCACCATCACCATCATAGGTATCATCAACTGATAATCATCATTGTCTTCATCAACAGCAACAGTATTATCAGTATAAATACCACTAACATCATTATCAACACCACCACTGTCACGTCACCATCATAGTTGTTGCCATCATCAAAACCATAATTATCACTGTTGCCATCATCATTTCCTTTCTCTACTTCATTAGCAGGTGATCTACTCTTGCTATTTATCTCAGGATAAATACTTGCTACAACAGCATCTCCATATCACATAAATTTCTTAATCATGTGCGCCTCTAATTCACTTCTTGTGTGGTGCCTATCCCTTTGAGAAATGCATTTGTTTGCCCTCCTTTGCTATAAATTGGACCATGACTATGGCAGAAGTGATGTTGAAGCTAAGTTATATAGGGCAAGCAAGTTTCTGACTACTTCTTTGGAGACAGTTGGTCTTGGAACCTTTAAACCATGTGATGAGAAGCTCATGTAGAGATCCGTTGGCCCTCAGTGCATGCTCCCAGATGGCAGACAGGACCCACTTGCCAGCCATGTCCATTCGCCATCTGCAACAGTTCCCTACAGCTGTTGTGACAAATTACCACTGGCAGGTGGCTTAAAACAGCACAAACATATCTCTTCACAGTTCTGAAAACGAGAAATCTAAGATTAAGTTGCCAACAGGACCATGTACCTTCAGAGGGTATGTAGAAGAGCCCATTCTTAGCTTACTCAAATTTCTAATTCCTTGACTTCTCATCCCATGACTCCACTCTTTTCTGAGTGCTCATATTAGACCTACATCCTCTCCCAAATCTCCTCCACTTCTCTCTCATAACCACATCGTACCTCCTGTATCCTCCCATTGTCACAGGTTTATGAATCCAAGATAACTTTCCAATCTCATATTCTTAATTAATAACATCTACAATGACTCTTTTAGATAAGGTTGAAGATCTCAATATAATGGCCTAATGTAACCGAACTTTTAAATTATTATTTATCACTTATTTATTTATTACTAAATTCACTTATAACAAACACCAACAATTTCTTAACTATTAATCCTATAAATTCCTACAACCCCTTTAACCTATCCTTAAACCTATTGATAATTATAACAACTACTTTCATAACCTTTTAGAATGATACAGTCTCTGGGGCAGGTCCTCAGTTGTCAGGAACACAGTCTTTGTTGTAGATTCTTTAACGCACTTAGCAGTCCTTTTTCTGGATCTCTCAGATGCAGGTTCGTCAGGGTAAGTTGGTTATTGCAGTCTCACCTTAAATAAGGCTTCATGCTTTCTTCTCTGTGGGAGACCCCAGCCGTCTGCAGGCCAACTTACTTCTTTTGAATCAGGAATTCAGCTGCTCTGCCTCAGTCCTTAAAGCCAGGCACAGTTTCCCCTAGGCCACTGATCGGACAGATCAAACCCCTCCAGGCAAAAGCTGAGCCACAGGGTCCAGTCCTTGGCCTTTTGGTGTCTTGCTCAGTCTTTCTTTGCTCACCGGCTTCTTTCTGCTTCAGGGAGAGAGCTGGCCATCAATGGCCAGCCCTTTTTTCAGCAGGACTCTTCCTTTTCTGGGCTCCATGCACTGTCCTTAAATAGGAGGAACTCTGTTTCAGCTTAATTTGGGCTCTGCCCACTTAGCAGCTGAAAACAATGTCAGGCCAGATACTTTGTTTCTTCAAGTCTATTGAGTCTTTCCTGTTTTTCCTGACTTCAACCTTGTTTTTCAGTCTATTAAGTCTTTCCTGTTTTTCCTGACTTCATGCTGATAATGCTCTTCAGGCCCCGAATTAAGAGACAGTATCAGAAACTCCTATATATTTTCTAAATCTAATTTATCTAACCCCTGCAGCCTAATACCTGTGGAGGTCATTATCATGTATCTTAAAAATAAATCCCCATATCCCCCAAGCAAGCCACCCTAGGTGAGCTTAAAGAAGCTGCATCATCAAAGCCTAGCCAATAATTGAAATCACAAGAAAAAGTAATGATTATTGTTACCTTACACCAGAATTCTGGAGGATGGTTTGTTACATAGTAATAGCTAACCAATACAATCTTTAGTTACCCTGCTCCTTTCTTGCTTCATTACACTGGCTGGCTTAATATGGCCTCTACCTGCCATTAATATAGATTAGGGGCTGAACATGAAATATTTTGAGAAGTAAACACTGAATCCTGCTGAACTCACCACCAGATTCACAGACATTAAGCTCTAGTGGGTTCTTTGAGAACTACCAAACTTCCCCAGTGATTCACTTCCCTTGATTCCTAAATGAACGGTACAGTCTTTCTCATGATTCAAACCTTCACTATTTCATTCTTGATTTGATATCAGCTGAAGCCTTCAAATCTTATTTCATAAAGACATATAAAAGAAACAGAAGAGAATGCCTATAAATCCTACACCTCGTCTGACAGCTATACCCTTCCATAGTCATTGGTCTCTCCCTCAATCTCTCTCTCTTCCCCTTTCTCTCTCTCTCTCTCTCTCTCTCTCTCTCTCTCTCTCTCTCTCTCTGATACATATTGTAGTCCTTCCTCTTGTTCTTTCCCTGTGTACCTGTGTCTCTCATAAGGAAAGTGGCTATTGGATTTAAGGCCCATCTTAATCCAGTGTTACCTCATCTTAATTACTTATATCTACAAAGACACAATTTCTTTTTTTATATAATTTATTTTTTATTTCTTCAAGTTACAACTCAATCACAATCCCCTCCCTACTCCCCCCTCCAGTCCCACTCTCCCACCCTCTTCCCCCTCAACTCCCCATCCTCTACCCTTTTTTTAAGTTTAAGGTATATCTTTTTCCCCTCAACAGCTCCCCCTTTCAATCCAACAAATGGTTCTTTCTCTTATAACAATAAATACAATACAAACAAAACAACACAAATAAATAGGCCAAAATTATGAGAGTTATATGGCTTAGCATACATTCCCAATGTCCAGTCCATATGTATTTGGGACCTGACTTTAACATTCTACTATCTAACCATCTCCACACAATTTCTAAATAAAGTCACATTCTAAGGTTTCTAGTAGACATGACATTGAGGAACACTATTCAACCCAAGGCAATAACATTAAGCATAATTCATTCCCCTCTCTTAAAAATACTTCCTTCTCTTTGCTCCTAGAAAGCCATGCTTCTAAATCAATGATCAGTCTTCTGTCTGTACTTGATAGTTGTTCCTCTACTGTCTGTATTCCAAGAGCTCATTCCTCAGACACCATCTTATCTTCTCTTTGCACTCTCCTTCCATGTATGACCTCAGGTAATTCCATGGTCCCACATACTTCTAGCAGCTCCAAAACATTTCATCTCTAGCATCACATAAAGAACAACTCAAGACAAATTCCCCTTCTCCATCTTCCATCCAAAGACCCCCATCTCAGTGACTGGCAATGTCAAAATTCCTCTTTGCTCAGGTCATAAGACTTAGTCATTCTCAATTTCTCTATTTTTTATATCTTACCCAACATCAAGTCCTATTCTATTTTTCCCCCAAATCTATCTCATAGTCAGTGGTTCTCACAGCCCAGTTGTCAACCACTGGCCCAGCTCATCATCATCTTGCTTATGGAAGAAATTTGAAAATTAGAGCTTGTGGGCAGATCCAGCCACCACCTGTTTTGTAAATAAAGCTTTATTGGAACACAGCCACATCCATTTGTTTACATGTTGTCTGTGGACACTTTTGCATTCTAAGTGCAGCACTGAATAACTGAACAGAGTCCATATGGCACTCAAAGCTAAAAATATTTACTGTCTAATCCTTTACACAAAAAAATATTCACCAGTGCCTGGTCTAGATTATTATAATCATAGGGCTTCCTATTTTCACTCCTGTCCCCATTATTGTTCATTTTCAATCCAGCGGGAACAATGCAGATTTGAACATGTGAGTCAGACTGGATCACTTCCCTCCATGCTCTTGTCTTACCTCAACTTACCTGGCCCTGCATTGCTAACCCCCAGCTACTCTCTACCTTACATCTCTCCAGCTACACCAGACATGTTCCTGTCTAAGCATGCCTGTTGGGGTAGTGTTAAGCATTCTAAATGTTAATTAATTGGTCCTGCTTGCTGTCTGTTACTTATATTAACTCTGATTGGTTAAATAAAATGCTCAGGCCTGAGACTGGGCAAAGACAGAGAAAGATGGGTCTTCCTGAGATTAGAACAGGAAGCCTGCACTTTAGACAGAGGATTAATTCATTCCAGCCAGGAGCAGCATGAAGAAGGAGGCACATACCATGGGTTAGAAAAAAGAACCTCATTCCACATGGCCAGAAACTTCGGCATATGGTGGAGAATGGCATTCCAAGGGGACGTATATATCTATGGGGTCATATTTGGGTAGTAGAATTAAGTGCTAGCTTAGATGGGCTAAGATTTCACAATTCAGGCCAAGGCTTGTTAAAAACTACCATGTGTCTGTGTGCTCATTTATAATGTCTGGTTAAAGATTAACAACCACCAGACAACAATAATATAAATACTAGTAAACAATTTAACTAATTATTTCTACAAATGACACCCAACGTAATTTAATTAATATTTTTTCAACACATGACAGCATGATATTTCTGGGATTTTGCATTTCCTGCCCTTCTTCCCCAGTATTCCCTCCCCAAGATTACTTTCACAATTCAGTGTCCTTGGGAAACCTTCCCTGCTCACCTTGTATCAAAGGACACTGTCCCTCCAAGCACTTAGAACCCTTCGCAAGCTACTCTCTCACTCAGCATCATCTGACATAAATATGTTCTCTTATTTTCTTTATTATGATTTGTCTTGTTTTCAAGCCTTCTGCAAGACATACACTATTCCATTAGTTTAGTGACTGGAACTGAGTCAGTGCATGGTAAAGATGTGTTGAATGGGTTTGGGGAAAGAGCTGTTTGGAAAGTGACCGCCTTATAAGCATGAGGCAATGAGTTTCATCCCAGAACTCACTTAAAAACCTGGACACACTTGTAATCCCAGTGAGGTTCCCAGGGACTTGCCGACTGGCTGGCCTAACCTTAATGGCAAGCTCCCAGTTGGTTTTAGTGTCCTAAAAACTAAGGTAGGTAGCTCCTGAGAAACAATACTCAGATTGTCCTCTGGTCTTCACATACATGTACACACACACACACACACAAACATTTGTTGAATGAATTAATGGTTAACAGAATCAATGTTTACTGCAGGCAAGGCCCAGGCCAAGCCTTTGACATGCTTTACATAGTGGGCCTCATAAGAGCCTTGTAGATAGTTACTGAAGCCTGGAGCCTCAGTCACCAGCCAGGGTTCAAAGTCAAGTGAAACAACAAGGCTCAACATGTTAAATGCCTCTACCTCCTAAAATTGCACTGCTCTGCAGGTTTTAGAAGATGTCTTAAGTTGTGAATTTATTTCACGAGCAAATCAATTTTTCATCAATAAATGAATGAATAAGAATAATGTTTCTGACATGATGACATTTATAAAGGAAACATTAGAAAGCAAAGGAAATTCTGATACATGTTTCAACATGAACAAAGCTGAAATGCATTATGCTAAGTGCAGTAAGCCAGAACTTCTGCTTACATAAGATGCCTGGGGTGGATATCCACATGGAGGCAGTAAGGGGATGGTGATTGGAAAGAGCTGGGGATGTGGATGGATGGGAAGCTACTTTACTTCATGGGAACCAAGTTTCAGTTTAGGAAGATGATAAGAATTCTGGAGATGGATAGTTGTGAGGGTTGTACAACAGTGGGTATGTAGACACACCACTGCCCAGTGTAGATAAATACAGGTAAGATGGTTAATTTTAGGTTTTATAAATTTTACAATATTTTTCTTATTTAAAAATCTGTATTACAAGCTGTGGGATGCATTTATTCATCTGCTTATAGAGGAGAAATATAAGGTTCAGAAAGGAAGGTAGACTAGATCAAGGTTGTTGGTGGTAGCAACTTAAATTAGGTCTCTCCTCACTTTCATTTCAATTTACTTCCCATCATCCTGACTCTTCTTAAGGTAATAAAAAGATTTCTCTTAATGACTCATTGTCTTTTAAATACTGGATGTGTGTTTCTTCAGTGTATTTGAGTTGAATAAGAGCTTCTGAAAACTATTTTGTTCTTGTAGGGATATGGTCCTAGTCAGAAAGAGCCAAGTGAGAGACAACTGCAGGGGGTTGAGCCAGCAGGGGCAGACAAGTCAGGAAACTGTTAATGCATTAGCATATGCAAATTGTCAAGGGTAAAGAAAACTGGGAAAGCTGCTATTTTATCATTTATGGTAATTACAGTAATTTAGAGTGGTAGATCAGTGGGTTCCTGGAGGTAAAAGCATCTTAGTAGGATAATGTGGTGTGATTAAGAAGTTCTGATTAAGAACTGCTGTCATTTTCCCATGAAAAAAAAAAAGGTGAGTAAAGAGGCTGGGGTCAGAAGTGCAGCCATAGAAGTCATAAGGGTAAAACCTTTGCCTGACAAGCCCTGTCTCCAATGCCAGGGATACAAAGAGATAGGGATCTCAGGGAGATTCAGGGATCAGCACTTCCCTGCCTTGTGACCCCCCTCCCCACATAAGAGACACTAAAAATGACTAGTCACACACACTGGGATGTATGCAATGATTGTTGCTGTAAAGGAGTAGAGAGAAAATGAAATATCTCAATGGGAAAGAAATATATGGAAGAGCTTCAAAAGACAAAGTGACAACTAGACAGACTTTATAGTAGCAATTGGAGCTTTTAATTGATAGAAGCTGGGAGAGAAATTTGCAAATATGGATAACAAAGTTTTGGAATGAAAATATGGGTGGAGAACTCCAAAATGGAATTAAAAAGTGGGAAACTAGTTTATGAATGCTGGAGACACACATGCTTGTAGCCCGACAACTGATAAGAGGTAGGAAGATAGAAATAGGGGGTGACTTGTCAAAATTGGGTTTTAAGGAAACTCTGGGATTCAACCCAATTGTCTAGAGTTAGTGGTGGAGGGATGGGGATAGAAAGAGAAACCAAGAGGTCAGACAAGAGAAGAACAAGTCTCTGAAGCAAAAGTTAGAACAACAGAGATAACCAATCTGAAATGTCGTAAGTCATAAAGTTCTTTATCCATTACCTTGACATTACTGTTACCAAACACCTGATAGAAACTTAAGGGTGGAGAGATTTATTTTGTTTCATACTTTCAGAGGATTTCACTCCATAATAGTGAGGAAAACATGACAGAGTTCATGGGTGCAGGAATGTGAAATAGAGTCTCCTCATATCACAGCATACCCTGAATCAGGAGAGCACCAGTCCAGAATTTGGGTATAACCTTCAAAGGATGACTTCTTGATGACCTATCTTTGCCTCCTAATATTCCCACAGCCTCCCCAAATAGTGTGTCTAGCTAGCAACCAGATATTCAAAACATGAGGCTGTGAAGGACATTTGACATTCAAACCATGACACTCCCTCCCTGACCCCTAAGTCTCACTGCCAACTCATAATTAGCACCTGATAGCCTGATAAAAGAAGACATAGCCAACTCATAATTAATCAAGCTTGAAGAGTTTCCAAATTCTTAACAGTCTCAAATATGATAAAAGATCCAAAGTTCAAAGAGTCTTCTGAGGCCCAAGGCAAACTCCTAAGTGTGCATCCTTACAAGATAAAAAAGGTTACATATTACCAATATACAATGGCACAGAGTAATATTCATTCCAATTCTAAATCATAAAAATAGGAAGATACTAAGATTGGAACAGAGGAAGACTAGACTGGACCAAAGCTTTAGCCTAGCAGGGCTAACACTAAATCCTGTAGTTTCATGTCTATCATTTGGGACACATAGGGACATCATTTCAGATCTCCTGGGCTTGGGCATCCGCACATATATGGTACTGCCATTTACAACACACATAGCCTCTCTCTTCAGTCAGCTATATGCCTTATGTTCAGTTTTTCTCAGTCAGATTTTCCACATTCCTGATATCTGCCATATCTATATTTCCATTGCAATTTAAGCTTCAACTTCATAGCTCCATGCTTCACACTGAGAAAGAAATGTCAATAAATCTGACTCTGCTTCACATTGTCTGGCCTCCAAGACTTTCTGTTAGAATGTAGGTACAAGTCACCCTGACCTCATAACTCTTGCATAATGCATGTCTGCAAAAACAACATGACATTGATTACTTCAAGTGCTGCTGCCGCCAGATCCTCTTGAACTATAGCGTCAGTTGCCTGAGTACTTGGGTGGTTAAATCTGGAGAAGCGCTTCCATGCACAGGTTTTCTCTTTTCCAGTATAGTATCTGTCTTAGTTAGGGTTCTCACTGCTGCAATGAACCACTATGATCAAAGGGCAAGTTGGGGAAGAATGGAAATATTTGACTTACTCTTCTACATCATTGTTCATCATCAAAGCAAGTCAGAACAGGAACTCAAACGGCAGGAACCTAGAGTCAGGAGCTGATGCAGAGGCCATCGGTCGCTTAATGGCTTGGTCCCTGTGGCTTATTCAGCCTTCTTTCTTATAGAATCCAGGGTCACTAGCCCAGGATTGCCCACAGTAGGAGCCCTCCCCCATCAATTTCTAATTAAGAAAGTGCCCTACAGGCTTGCCTATAACCTTATGGAAGCATTTTCATAATTGGGTTCTTCTCAGATTACTTTACTCTGTGCCAAGCTGACAAAATTATCCAGCACAGTGTCTTATATGATCTATGGTTTTCAGAGAAAATTTGTAGGTACATTGTCAGTTTCATACCACACCACAGACTTTGATATGTGCAGTCTAATCACTTCCCGAAATGCCCTCAAAGCACTCTTCCCATATTGCAGGGCAAAGTGCTCAGTTTCTCTTTAATATTCCTTATTTCTTTAACAATTTTATTTACAACTTAAATAAGCTCCTTTTCTGGACATACTGCATATATTTCATGTCTTTATTCTCCATTTTTTATGCTTGATTCTCACTACAAACCTGGATAAAAGCAGCTAGCAACAACCTTGTCCAAGCCTGAATATTACACTGTATTGCAATTTCTCCTGCCAAATTAGTAAGTTCATTACTTTTGAATTCAGTCTCACTCAGATTTCCAGGACATAGGCAAGGCATAGAGAAATACTTTGCCAGAATGTAAAATAAATGGCTTCCATTCTAAGAAAAATAAAGTCCTTATGCTCATCTGTCAAGTCCATTGACATTAAAGTCCTTGCTCTCATCTGAAACTACATGAGCACACTCTTTACTGTCCATATTTTCAATGGCATTTTTGTGTTCCAAACTCCTATAGGAATCATCCATATTCTATGACTTTTTAGAATTTCCATTTCTCTTTACAAACCAGTACTAATGGTTTAAAAAGCATGCAGCTACATTCATCAGAACAATGACCTCCCTCCTGTTACTAATTTTCTGCATTAGTTACTTTTTCATAGCTATGGCCAACTAACTCCCATAAATAACTTTAAGGGAGGAAATCTTCATTTCTGTTCATTATTTGAGAAGGTCATTTCCTTAATGACAGGAAAACATTAAAGAGTCCATAGAAGTGTCAACATGTGGCATGGTGTCCTCACATTTCAGCAGACCAGAAGACAAAGAAAGTACTGTCACCAAGGCCAAGCCTTCAGAAGCACACTTCTTCATCTTATCTACTTCTGATGACCAAGTTCCATGCCTGAAAGGTACCACAACCCCCAAAACAGTGCCTCCAGGGGACCAATTATTCAAAATCTGAGCCTAAGAGAAACATTTCAGATTCAAGCTATAGCAAAGACAATCTAATCCCTGTGTACATGTGAGAAAGTAAATCTCAGAAAGATTATGTCACATATTTGATGTCAAGCAGCTGGTAAATTAAATATCAGAGTGAGATCCTAACACCAAAGCCTAAGATGCTTCACTCTGAAATCTGAGACATGTTTACTACTTACAAACTACCAGGATATAATACAAAGTTTACTCCAGTACTTTATCATCTGATAGGATGTCAGAGAGCAGAGAGGAATCCATGTTGTCATTGAGGCAAGCTCAAGGAAGTCCTGAGGCTATTGTCAAACTACCAAAGGACTAACCTATAGCAGAGGTAGCATATATTATTCCCATACATATTACATTGAGTCACATCACTGCACAATAGAGGACAGTAGAACAATTAGGCTTTTTCACCAGTCAAGAACTCATCTTAGGAGATAGTGAGTTCTTTGTTTTGGGGGTTATGAAGGGTTAAGCATCCCTCTCCAGATCACACACAGGGAACTATAAGAGATTCTTCAGATCTCTTTCAACTCGAAGAGTCCATGATCTTGAAGGTGGAGACACAACCCTGTTGGCATATTTTTAAAATCTATTTTATTTAGGTTCTTCCTCCCTTCCAACCCTTATCTGCCCTAATCCCTTGCAAACCCTCAACACTAGGTAGGAGAGAAAGAAGGTGAGAATGGAAAGGGGCACAGACCTCTGTAAGTTCCACCCCTGAAAGGTACCACAGCCTTCCTGCTGAAAGTCTCGTTCTTTGGAGCGAGTCCAATATTCATCATCAGGATATCCAGCAGTCCAACAAACCAACAATGGTAAACACAGTAGCAGGATGAACCAGCAGCAGGATAAACCAGCAACAGTGTTGGGCAGCAGCAAGGAGAGCAGCATCCACCTTCTTCTTCAGAGCACCCCATCCCTCCCTGTGCTCTGGCATTTATATCAGAGTTCTCAGAATTAAACTATCTTCAGTTGGCACAAATCACACCCTGGCTAGAGTACAAGATAATCATACTTAATGGCTGTAGACAAACTGAAGCAGCCCCATATCCCACACCTGGGATTAAAACAAAAACATATCACATAACATAATTAGGAGACACTAAAATTCTCACTGCACAACCCCAAGCAAATCTAACATTGTTTCACAAGTTTTCACTAGGATCATTCATTAATTCACTCACAAGTTAAGAATCCTTTGGAAGACATTATGATGGGAAAAATATTAGAGCTGGAAGAAGTTTTAGGAGAACAAATGGTCTTAAAAGATGTAGGAAGCCAGAGCTCCAACATAGGAATCCTAGAGTTAGGCATCAGGGTCTGGAGCCAACAGAGCAGGCTAGCATGCCAAAGGCAAGATGGAGATAGATGTGCAGAGCCAGAAGCAGCCTTGATGACATAGAGAACCAGAACCAGTGACAAGTCCTCAAGCAGCAAATCAACATGCATTTTAGAAAACTCGTCTGATAGCATGTCAGATTCATGACACTCATTCCTTAAGATTTTACTGAAGAAAGGAAATACAGCCCCTACATTGGTTCCCACATGGCAGCTTGTGACTCAGATGTTTCCATCATGGTCTGGGGAAGAGTTCTGCAGTCACATCAGGACCCCAGAACTCAGGGGACATCACCCTGAGTATACCTGCAATGGCTGGGGTCTGCAAGCCTTAGCCTACATTGGCCTTGTGCACACCAGTCCCTCACATGAAGTTTCAGCTGGTCCTTACCACCAACAGATGGAGCGTTTGTTGATGCTCCAGTGACAGCTTGAAAACTCATCTCCTCCCTCTGAGCAGGCCCGCTCCACCTCGTCCTCCCATCTGCCATCTCATTTTAAACCTAGCAGAACAACTCGACTAGAGCAATTCCGACTTTTTCCATCTGTGCCGAGTTAATTAAGAGGGTAATGAGAGCTGGGAATGAACGAGGTCTGCATTAATTCAAGATATGATTAAGGGAAACATTTCTAAGATATATATGTGCATGCAAAGCAAGGCTGAATTATGTAGGTGTGCACCCCAGACCACCTGCCTCACGGTGTCTGCAAAGACACAAGGCCACCATTGGAAAATCTGAAGGAATCAGCAAGACAAGGATTAAGCTACATATAGCAGGTGGCACCAGGAGGGTAGGGCGCAGGAGGCAAGACAGATACCCCTGTAGAGTCTATTCCCTACAGTCATTCCACGAACACCTTTCTATTCACCACCTAGTATGTACCTTGCCCAGGAGACAAGTGGCATGAGTAGCGGCAAGAGCTTCTATTCATTAAAAAAAATCTATTAATTTATTTACATAAGCACTGATCTAACACAAACCCAGATACATCAGAAAATTCTCTAAAGATCAACAGAACAAAAACCCGAGCCTTAAACTCATGCATACATCTATTTATCTCTCAAAAGAACCTGGGATGCTGGGACTGTTGGTAGCATTCCAGTTTAACAGATGAGGAAACTCAGGTTCAGAGTTATCGGAAGACTTCTCCGAAAGGTCAGTTAGAAAGTGGCAGAGACAAGATTTCAGCTGAGATCTCAATTGTCTCAAAACTAAACTATCCTGCTTAGTCATACTAGTCCCAGTGCTCAAAGAGATGAACAAGGAGAACAATGCTGTGCTTTGAGGACAGAGGGAAAGAGAGGTCTTGACTGATCTTGTATATAGCAAATAGGGAATCAGGGAAGGCTTCCTAGAGATAAGCCAGGAACAGCTAAGCCAGGCCAACTCTGCCACAATCTAGACTCAACTTCTAGTTACTAAGTCCTACTGGGTACCAAACAATACACCAGTTATTTATTGTGCCTCAAATTACACTAACTCTGATACAAGCATCAATGACCCCCAAGTGATGAATGAAAAGACTGTAAGGATCAACAGCCAGGTCCTCTCAGTTTGTGAGCAGAGGCAGGATGTAAACTGAAGTCACTCTGATGCTAAAAAGGGACCAGAATAGATATAGTATAAAGTAGGATGGAATGAGAAGAGGATATGAATGTCATAAAGACATCAACACAACAGAGGACTAAGCAACACAGAGGTCCATGGACCTTCTCTTCTCAGGAATCTATACCCCAAGATTCCAGTCCCTGTCTTTTTGTCAAGCTTCCACAATTGCAGACCAATAACTTCTTCACCTGCCTCCCCCATGGGATGAGAACCTCTCTGATCTAGGATTCCATGATCATGACCAATGTGTATTCACTATCATGTACAATAACTAGCAAGTGCAAAACCATCCTCGCTTTCTCTTCTTTCCCAGCCTAGAAAGTCAAGCTTGCATACTCTAGCAAGTCTCCAAGGTCCATGACAACTTATCCCCTTATTTTCCTTCTCTCAATACCCCAACCACATACTCCTATATCCTGGAAGCCGATGTGGCCTATGAGTCCTTCAGGGTCTCATTATTGCCATCTGTTTATTTTAGTCTCATCTTCCATCTTTGAAACTAGAAGCATGGAAGCCATTCTAAGTTCCTCATCATAATACAGTCCTGGCCATTGATGATCACCATGTCCTGCGTGTTACCAAAATTTCTGCAGTCAGAGACTGGGCCCTTGCCACCCTATTATTAAAGGTTCAGGTACCTATCTTCAACAATTCAATTAAAGTGATAATTAATAGTAAGTAGCAGAGAAAGGACGTTTATTCAGTAAGGCCACATTGGGAAGATGAATGAATAGATAAATCCAGAGACATGCCACCCTAACACAATTCCCTCTTTGGCATCCAGGCATGAGGTTTAAGTTTAGAGAGCAAGAGATATGCATAACTAAACAATCTTGGTCAAGGTGTGGTCCCACTCATCAGCACTGTCTCTCTTTTAGTCTTGAAGCAAGTTGGTCTGAAAAGCTGTCAGAACTATGCAAAAGCTCTTTAAGAGAAATGGGTTCCCTCCCTGGCTGGCACTAAGGCCCAATCTTTTCCTTTGCCAGCAGGAGATTCACAGGAAATTCAAATACCTTGGTAACCATTGTTTCAATAGTTGGTATCCTAGTTAGTGTTGCTATTGCTGTGATGAAACACCATGGCCAAAGCAACTTAGAGAGAAAGGATTTATTTGGCTTATATTTTCAAATCACCATTCATCACTAAAGGAAGTCAGGATAGAAACTCAAATAAGTTAGGAATCTGGAGGCAATAGCTGATACAGAGGCAATGGAGGGGAACTGATTACTGGCATCCCCATCATGGTTTGCTCAGTATGCCTTCTTATAGAACCCTGAATGACTAACCTAGGCATGGCATCACCCACAATGGACTGGGCACTCCCCTATCAATCATTAATTAAGAAAATGCCCTACAGCCTATCTTATGGCGACATTCTCTCAAACAAGACTCCCACCTTCAGATGACTTCAGCTTGTGTCAAGTGGACATAAAACTAGCCAGCACATTGGATAGAGAAGCGGAGAGACATAGTATCTCCCTATAGATTATTTTCCTCCCACCAACCCCTAAGATTGACCTTCTCCTTGACCTCTGCCCCTCCTAGCCAGTCTTCCAGCCAGGCTGCATCTCCATTTCTCATTCCAACCTTCCTATTGCTGCTGCTCCTCCCACAGACCTTCTCCAGACCCTCTGAACCTACTAAAATAGCATAATTCCTTTTGGCATAAATGCTGTGGGTTCTTTATAGAAGACAATCTAATTTACAAATCAATACACATTTCAAATAAAACATTTAGGTGTCTAAAAAAGAATGTTGAAAAAAAACAATGTGTAAAATTCAACAAGGAAACGCACTTGAAAATTTTTGTTCAAACTCTGCTATTGTTATTCTGCCACTGCAAAGGCAAATTGAAACCCTTCCAGAGGCCAAAAATGGAAGGAGACCCTAATGTCACAGCAGAAGCCTTTCCACATTATGAATCTAGTAGTCTGTTCTGTGTAGACATTTTTTCCTCTGGATTTCAGATGTGTTTGTTTTCTAGAAGAGGAGAAGATCTTTCTGCTGGCTACCCTTTCCGGTCATCAGATGTTCATCTGTAGTCTACTGTAAGGGGCTAATTCTCACGAACTTCAGAGTCATTGGAACTCCCAGCTTCCCCATTGCTGGACTTCATTTTAAAAGGTTGATTATATGAAGTCTTATGATTTGAATGTGAAATGGCCCTCTCTGACGTATGTTGTGGGATGCTGGACCCATTGCTGCTGCTGCTTTAAGAGGCTGTGTTATCTTTCAGACTGTGACCCAACTAACAGTAATGAGTTGACATATGGACAAATGTTGAAAATGGTATCTGCCTCTGGAACTCGTTGCTTCTTTAACCAAAATGTGAGAAGCTTCTAGCACATGTTCCAGATGCTAGGATCTCCACCATGCCTTCTCTGACATAATGGACTGAAATTGCAAGCCAAAATAAATCTTCCCTCCCATAAGTTTCTTCTATTAGGTATTTTGTCACACCTGTGAGAATGTCATACACAAATCAACACTAGAGTAAATCTGGTGCTGTGACAAGCCTATACGTGTGGTTTATGGGTCATCAGAACTGATTTGTAGGAGGGATGTGGTAAAGTTTGGAGCTATGAGCAAGAGAAGTCCTAGGATCCTGTCAAGAAACTTGAAAGGGTAATTACACTAAGATTTTAGAAGACCAAAATGCTGACAGAAATGCAGAGAGGGAAGTTGGTACCATGAGGCTCCAGACAGGAGTCAGATTCATCAGGGACTGATCTAGAAGCAATTAATGTTATATCCTGGAAAAGAATAGTCCTGCTTTTTTCCTGTGTTCTAAAATTTTGAATTGGCCAAAGTTAAGGTAATGATCTAATTTTATTTGAAAGAGTAAATTTTAATCTTCAAGCATGGCTATTACTCACTATTTTAGGCAGTTTTACAATAAAAATTGAGCAAAAATGTGTGATAAAAATGTGCAGCTTGATAAAGAAAGGAATTTGAGCCCACTTAAAGTTTCAGACAAGGTGTTTGCAGACAAAATAATTGTAATTTTTTAGATTAGTGGCATCAAAGAAAAATCACAGACTTTGCACTAAGGGTGTTTTGCGGATGAGGCCCAATTCATTGAAGGTTCTAAAGTGCAAAGATGAAAACTTATTTCAGAAGTTCTCACTTAAGAGAAAGTTTATGAATAAAGGCTATGTAGGAAGAAACTGCCACTGTGGCAGCGCCCTCTCTAACAGAGTGGCCTACAGAAATGTTTTTTCCAAAGTTTAGACATTCAGGCACTCAGCAAGTCCAAGGGAATACAGCTAAATCTCAAGCTGGCAGTAAATATTGGTGTCATGTGGTACTTGTTTCTTAGGCCCGCAAAATTACAGAGTTGCGGAGGGTTTTCCCAAGACTATAAACAATAGCTGATGAGAATAGGCAGTGTCTAGCAGGGTCAGAGTCTCTGTTTAGAGCTCCTGAACAAGCTAGGTAACAGAGATTCCAGGATGCCGGAGATACCAAAATATCTGGCAATGAAATAACTGCCAAGGAAGGCTGGAAACATTGAGTGAGACTAACTTAAGAAAGAACTCCTGTACTATGAGCATCAGGGCGAGATGAGGTTATCCAAGGCCATAGGATCCCACATGATGTCACTGCACTCTCAGGTGAGGGACATGGTGCTGCAGAATGTTTACCCAGTTAGCTTGGGGTCTTGATTTAATTTTGTCACTCCATGCTGTGCGCTCATTCTTTGCTTTTGGAATGAGAATATTTATTCTATGCCACTGAATATAAGAAATGTTATTTGTTATCATTGTCTTATTTTAGCAGAGACTCATGGCTAAGAGATTACCTCCACTCTCACAGGAAACTTTGAATTTGAGACCTTTGAGCAATGTTAGAACAAGTAAACTATAGACTTATGAGATCATATACATGTAGCTAACATTATATGGACTGAGCAGGTGGTATTTACAAATTTAGGAGTGTGTGTGTGTGTGTGTGTGTGTGTGTGTGTGTGTGTGTCTGTATAACAACAATTAAAGAAAAAGAGATCATTAATTTGAGAGGGAGCAAGATGGCACATGGGTAGAGTTAGAAGAATGAAAGGAAAGAGGAGGCATGATCCAATTATACTATAATTTCAAAACAATAACCTGTTATTATAAAAACCATGGGGCTTTTAACAATAAAGACTGAATCCATTTTACATTGTAAGGTGTTCATGGGCCTGTGGTTCATGAGCCTGAAATGTCTTTCACAGGCTCATGTGTTTGAACACTTGGTCCCCATGTGAAAGCATTACCATTCTGAAAGGTTTTAGAAAGTAGAAATGAGGACTGTGATTTAGTTAGTAGATGAGGGTAACCAGCAATGGGGCTCAAAGGTGACATCAGCTGCTAGTTTAAGCCTAAGATCTCAACTTCCTTGTGTATCAAGATTCAAGATATCTCTAGCACATATTTCTTCAATTATGATCCCTCCATGTCCTCACTGCCATGATATATGGAGACTGACAGTCACAATAAGCCTTCCCTCCTGCTCTGGTTACTGTTCTTTTGCTGTGAAGAGACATCATGATCAAGGCAACTCTTATCAAAGAAAGCATTTAATTAGGGGCTTGCTTGCAGTTTCAGAGCATTAGTCCATTATCAGCATGGCAGGGAGCACAGCAGCAGTCAGGCAAGCATGGTGCTGGAGCAAAGTTGAGATCTTTACATACTGATCCACAGGAAAGAGAGAGAACAGCAGCAGCAGCACTGAGCCTGGTGTGAGTTTTTGAGACTTTAAAAAACTACTTTAGCTATATAGTAGAACTAACACACCAAAGGGAACTTGGACATAGACTTCTTATTTTTAATTTTTATTCTTTATTTATTTTTTATATATTAGTTATATTTTTTTCTATTTTTTAGTCTTTTTATCTATTGTATGCTTATTGATTTGTTTGTTTAGTAGTTCTCTCTCCCGGGCAACGAGACACTTTTCACTGATGGTACTGCTTCATAGATCCCCAATGAATGAAGAGGCTCTTGGCCCTCATACGACCTCTCAACTGAGATGAGGGACTGTTATATAAGGACACCCCACCCCAGAGAAATGGGATAGAAGGGTTAGGAGGTAAAGAAAAAAATGAAATGTGATGTTTCGGCCTTTTACTACTAAGTGTCATAAACTGTTTAGGGTAATTAAGAAATGCAAACTAATGGTTATGCAAGCCGGTCATTCAGTTAGGTACCATGACAGACTATTATAGTTACTTTCTAAGCTAATCAGAAATAAACCGGCAAGAGACAAGCAACATCTGCTTACCCTAATATAAGAGATAGATAGGGCCTCTTCAAAAACCTCAAGAGATCTGCAGAATATGGCATTCAAAGATGTTTTCGTAACTTTAGATTTTTTTATATAAGACATATCAACTCCTGACAGCACCCCCTATTCTCCTCCAAGTAGAAGATGAGCATCTGAGCATCGAAGAATCTCCAGTGGGAGATGATTGAATTAGTCGCAAGCCTATCTCTTGGTAGGAAAAGCCCCTTGCCCCAACTGTAGACAGAATGCTGTCCAAAAAGGACAAAACCTGGAAGCAGGTAAGTCGACAGCCTAGCTCTGCCAAGACAGGGTAGATAAGTCCTTCATAACCCCTGCTCTACAATCAATGTCTGTCAGAGAAACGGGGCCAAATGACTGAAGATCGATGCTGTAATGTATGGAGAGAAAATGGGAACTGTCCAGGCAGCCACTGGTATGTCATTTCTTAGTTTGGGAAGCTGCAGGCCCTGTACTTCCTATAAAATCAGATATATTTATCCCTCTCAGGTCTCTGAGGTGGTTGAAGAACAGATAGCTAGAGTCTCATAATTAAATTTTGAGTTGTTTAGGAGTCAAGAGAGTGTTATAGATCTAAGAAGATACTTTTAAAATTGTGTTGCAAGTTAGTATGAATGTTGAGTGAGATATAGACCTTTAAACTCATGGAGATGTTTAGATAGTAGAATGTTAAAGTCAGGTACCAAATACATATGGACTGGTCATTGGGAATGTATGTTAAGCCATATAACCCTCATAACTGTGGCCTAATTACCTCTGTTGTACTGTATTGTATTTGTTATTATAAGAGAAAGAGCCATTTGTTGGACTGAAAGGGGAAACTGTAGGGGGAAATAAGAAAAAAAAATGTAACTTGAATAAATAAATAAATGTAGAAAAAAAAAAAACTACTCACAGCAGCACACCTTCTCTAAAACAGATGCACCCATTCCAGAAAGGACACACTTCCTAATCCTTATCAAATAGTGCCACTCCCTGATGACTAACCATTCAAATATATTAGCCTCTAGGGGTCATTCTTATTCAAATCACCATACTCCTTTATACTGCTTTTGGAAGATATTTTTGTTACAGCAGAGAGAAAAGTAGCTGATATATCAGGTTTTATAAAACAATGAAGCAGCATTCACTTCATCCTCATTAAAATGGTTACCACAAGGTCAGCATCTTAGCTCAGCAAGAGTTTGATCCAAAGAATCCCCATGAAGACACTAGGAGAAAACCAAGGAAAAGAAGCTGTCCTCTAACCTCCATGCACATGCACGAGCCATGCCATGCATGCCCCTACACAGAGTTGGGCATCTAGTCCTCTAACCTTCATGCATGCACCATGCCATGCATGCTCCTACACCGAGTTGGGCATCTAGTCTAGTCTGAGCTCAGTGAAATGGCCATACTTGGCTGTAAAATATAATTTAACCAAAACTTACTTTGCTAAGCAAACCATGGATTGAAGGGCCCCAGAGGGGCCCCTAATTGAGATCCCCCAAAGACCCTGAGGCACCAAAGAGGCTTAACCTATGGGCCAGGCCAACTTCATGACAGGCTTCAGTTTCTTGTTAAATTACAACAGGCCTAAAATTCCCATTTTTCAGAAATGGGCTCAGCATTTGCTGGAAAAACAGCAGAAAATGGGCAGTCAATCAGAGACAGCTTAGCCATCTGGCTTGAGAAAGATAAGATTGTTTAGAGTTACTTAACTGCTGGTTTGGAAACCTTCCCTGTTTTATGATCAACTCATGATTGTTGACTAACTAAGCCAAAGGCACTCATGCTTTTTCCAAAGGTTGCCCTCTTTTTTTTTTTTTTTTAGTTTGAATGTTCCCATCATGTTGAAGATTACCTAATCCACGCTGGTATTCCCCTGAATGTCTTCAAAGAGTCTGCAAGCTCACCTCGAGGTCACCAATTTGCCTAATTGGTGATTCCTGAATGCTGGAAGTTTTTACAGAAATATGCTCCTTGATTTTGCATACTATTTGAGTTTGGGGTGTTTTCTTCAGTGAGTTCTGGACCCTAACAGACCACCTACTCTGTAGAATGACAGTACCTTGTCAAAAGTATGTGAGGAATCAAAAGGAATAAGACATAGCAAAATACTTCGTCAACTGCCATGCAGGTATGAGTATGGGAGTCCCAGCTCTGCCCAGGTGACCTTTGTGCCTTTGGGAAGCCTCAGTTTCTCTAAGAAATAGTGGAAGGCCACAGGGCTTCAGAAAAATTCATTGTTTCCTCTTACTCTTGTAGTCTACAAGTTTCCTTTTCTGGATGGCTGAGATAAAGGAGGAAATTAATGGCTCTGTTATCTTATCAGACTTGACTTCCCAGAACAGAAACAGTTTCAAGAATCCCCAGAAATGGCAGAGGCAGGCCGATCTCTGCAAGTTCAAGGCCAGCCTGGTCTACAAGTGAGTCCAGGATAGCCAGGGCTACACAGAGAAACCCTGTCTGAAAAAAAAAAAAAAAAGAATCCCCAGAAAATGGGGCTGGAGAGATGGTTCAGCAGTTAAGAGCACTGGCTGCTCTTCCAAAGGACCTGGATTCAAATCCCAGCACCCACATGGCAGTTCACAGCTGTCTGCTGTCTGTAATGGCTGGGCATGGTAGCATATACCTTTAATTCCAGCACTTGGGAAACAGAGGCAGGTGGATCGCTGTGAGTTCAGGGTTAGCCTGGTCTACAGAATGAGTCCAGGATATCCAGAGCTACAAGAGAAACATTGTCTTGAAAACAAAACAAAACAACAACAACAACAAAGAATCCCCAGAAGAGGCCAAAGAGATGGCTCGGTGGTTAAGAGCATTAGATGATCTTCCCAAAGACAAGGGTTCAATTCTCAGCACTTACATGGAGTTTAACAACCATTTTTAACTCCATTTCCAGATCTTACTCCCCTTTTCAGCCTCCATGGGCACTACATGCATGTAGTGCACAGATACACCCTCACACAAGATACAAATACACAACAAATAAAATTTTAAAAACTTCATAAAAAGAAAAAATTCCCAGAAGACAACAGAAAGATTAACTCACCTACAAGACCATTTGTGTTCATATCAGTGTGGGCACATCACCAGCTGACAACAGAATGGTAGCTATGGAGATTAAGGATCAAATGGTACTTGAAATTTGTCTCCATCATATGCGCTTTCCTGTATTATAAAGTTGCCAAGCTAAAAACTGCATGGTGCCCTTTAAGTGAGTGTTTTGAAGACAAATAAAGCCTCATCAATGAGCTGTATTAATGTGAGGCTCAGAATGAGGCATCAGTCATTTTGCTGCCCTTTCAAGAGGTGGATATCAGCACAGTAGCTGAGTGACTAGTTTCATAGGAAAGAGAAGTTGAGGTTATATCTGAAGCTGCAGCCCTACCCTCTGGACCACAGCTCTGGTTGTGTGCTTAATCAGTTCATAGACATACTCAGGGCTTCCTCATTCAAGTTTTTTACGGTCTCTTATAGGTGACCAGCACCCTCTACTAAATCTTTTCTTGCTTCCATAAGATTCTGTTACTTAACCTCATCCTTAAATCAAAACCAGTAAGAGTTTTGATTCACCTTTATCCAGGCTTTGCAGAAGATTTCAGAAGTCAAGAAGAGGGATTTATATAAGCCCAAGTAGAAACACAGCTCCTAACCTAACCCTGTTTCTCTCTTGCATACAATGAATGCATAACTATGACCACTATGGTCAGTTACGGGTTCATTGTCCTGTTGAATATGAGGCAAGAAAAAAGTCTATCAGCCCTCCCTTCCTGCTGTGGAAATCCTTTCCCCACTCCATCCATGTTCTGTTCAAGCCCCTTTGCTGCCCTACAACTTTGACACAGCTGCCTGTACTAAGGTATTTTCCTGAACTGAGAACATCTTAGCACATGGCATCTAAAAGAGCTAGGGAACTCTATACAGGAGCTTAGGCCTAAAAGGTATCAAACATTGGAAAGCATGTATGAAAGTGAGATTCAAAGGTAGGTGTAGTAAAGAGAAAGAACAGATAGGAGGACAGGTAGGAAGAGGAAGGAAAGCAAGAGAGGAATGGGGTAAGGGGAACAGAGAGAACAATCAGTTTATGGAAAGGACATTTGGAAGCCTGGAACATCTGTTACTGTGGTGAAGCCACATCCATGCCCTTGCATTCCAGCATTCTTATAGTAAGTCCATTTCTCTGGCTCTCTCCACTGAGCCGGGTATGTGTCCCTTGGAAGCCACAGACCACTATGGGACACAGACAACTATTAAACTTGTCTATCTGGGAGACACGAAATCTCTGGCTAGACACAAAAATGGACAACTAGATTGTGGGTGAAAATAACCAGGTGCTGGGGGGTGGGCAGTACTTGACAACTTAAAATCAGAGCAGGATCTGTAGAACTGGCCTCTTCATGCACTCCAGCAGTTCATCCACAGGGTAGATGTTGGGGTGGGCCAATTCTACAGATCCAAAATTACAACATTTTCATGACACAGGGCAACACCAGGTTATTTTAGAAGAACTCCAGTGAGATTCCAGCATTAACAAAGTAGCAGAACACAGTGGGCTCATACAAGGCCAAGGAGTCATTATAATGAACATTCACAAGCAAAAAAGTGTGGATAAAAGGGAATATTGTGGGACACACTGTGATACACTACAGCTTCCACAGTGAGATTTTTTTCTTTTTTTATTCTATTCTACTCTATTTATTTATTTATTTTTATTTTCTCTGTTGGGAGAGGTTGCAAGGGTGGGGGTGTCTTAGGGGGAGGTAGGAGATGAGTGGGATCAGGGTGCATGATGTGAAATTCACACACACACACACACACACACACACACACACACACACACACATACACTCAATAAAATAAAATAAAAATAAAAGGGTAAAATAATCAAAGAAGAAAAGTAGAGAGTTGGAAAATCCCACATGTGAATTTCACTTCACTGCTTCCAAAGGAGGGTGATGCTGATCCTCTTCATTTATCCAACTTGATTTTTTTTTTTTTTTCTGGGCACTGTCAAAGGTGCTGCATGCCCAAAGGGAACAAAACAACCTGGGTCTCTAGGCTCTTGGAGCTTGCAATGGAAAGGAGAACAAAGAATAAGCAGTACAACAAATACATGACTGTTGAAAAAGAAGGGGGGGGTGGGGGGGGGGGGGGGGGTTAACACCTTTAATCCCAGCACTTGGGAGGCAAAGGCAGGTGGATCTCTATGAGTTCGAAGCCAGCCTGGTCTACAAAGTGAGTCCAGGACAGCCAAGGTTACAAAGAGAAACCCTGTCTTGAAAAAAAGAAGGAGGAGGAGGATGTGGAGGAGTAGGAAGAGGAAAATGAGGAGATGGAGGAGGAGGAGCCCACCTTTAATCTCAGCATTCTGTCAGTTTGAGGCCAACCTGGCCTACCAAACAACTTTCAGGGCAGTCAAGGGTATTACACAGAGAAATGCTTTCTCAAAATTAACCAAAAAAGAAAGAAGAAAGGAAGGAAGGAAGGAAGGAAGGAAGGAAGGAAGGAAGAAATGAAAGAGAAAGAGGAGGAGGAGAATAAAGAAAGGAGAGAAGGAAGAAAGAAAGGAGATAAGGAAGGAAGGAAGATAGGAGGGAGGGTAGGGAGGAAGGAAGAAACAGGGGAGTGAGGGAGTGAGGGAGGGAAGGAAGAAAGGAAGAAAGAAAAGAAAAGAAATACCAGAACCACAAGCAACTCACATATGTTCTAAAAGAGAAAGCAGGAAACAGTTCAGAAGAGGATTCCTCTGTGAAGGTACAATGTATGAATTCAGACAGGAGGAATGAGGAAGAGATTGAAGTCTGAAAGGAAGTACTCCAGGAAGAATAGGAGAGTGGGGGCCTAGAGAGACGGCTTAGAGGTTAAGAACACTGGCTGCTCTTCTAGAGGTCCTGAGTTCAATTCCCAGCAACCACATGGTGGCTCATAACCATCTATAAAGAGATTTGGTGCCCTCTTCTGGCATGCAGGCATACATGTAAAAAGAACACTGTATACATATTAAAATAAACAAGTCTTAAAAAAAAAAAAAAGAATAGGAGAGTGAACAAATGTCCTGGGGTAGGAACAAGCTTTGCAATGAAGCAGGAGGAGGGCTGATGTGAAGGCAGAGGAGTAAACAAAATGAAAGGCTTGTGATAGACAGAACTAAAGAAGTGTCTAGGTTTAGCCCAAAGGGAGATCTCTAGGATGGTGTCCAAGAGTCTGGATTTTGTTTTCAATAACTCAGAGAAATCCCTCTTGAACATTGAGGGAATGAGACCTTGTAGGGGTTAGATAAATTAGATTTAGAAAATATATAGGAGTTTCTGATACTGTCTCTTAATTCGGGGCATGAAGAGCATTATCAGGATGAAGTCAGGAAAAACAGGAAAGACTTAATAGACTGAAAAACAAGGTTGAAGTCAGGAAAAACAGGAAAGACTCAATAGACTTGAAGAAACAAAGTATCTGGCCTGACATTGTTTTCAGCTGCTAAGTGGGCGGAGCCCAAATTAAGCTGAAACAGAGTTCCTCCTATTTAAGGACAGTGCATGGAGCCCAGAAGAGAAGAGGCCCCTGATGCTAGAGAGCTCCAAGAGTCCTGCTGAAAAAAGGGCTGGCCATTGATGGCCAGCTCTCTCCGTGAAGCAGAAAGAAGCCGGTGGGCAAAGAAAGACTGAGCAAGACACCAAAAGGCCAAGGACTGGACCCTGTGGCTCAGCTTTTGCCTGGAGGGGTTTGATCTGTCCGATCAGTGGCCTAGGGGAAACTGTGCCTGGCTTTAAGGACTGAGGCAGAGCAGCTGAGTTCCTGATTCAAAAGAAGTAAGTTGGCCTGCAGATGGCTGGGGTCTCCCACAGAGAAGAAAGCATGAAGCCTTATTTAAGGTGAGACTGCAATAACCAACTTACCCTGACGAACCTGCATCTGAGAGATCCAGAAAAAGGATCTGCTAAGTGCATTAAAGAATCTACAACAAAGACTGTGTTCCTGACGACTGAGGACCTGCCCCAGAGACAGTATCATTCTAAAAGGTTAGAAATATAATTATCAATAGGTTTAGTGGATAGGTTAAAGGGGTTGTAGGAATTTATAGGATTAATAGTTAAGAAATTGTTGGTGTTTGTTATAAGTGAATTTAGTAATAAATAAATAAGTGTTAAATAATAATTTAAAAGTTCGGTTACAAGACCTTGATGTGTGAACTTCAGTGGATGATGGGATACTAAGGGAGCATTTGCATTTGCTCCTGGGAATGACTAAAGCAGGGACCCCTTGAACCTAGTTACAAAGCACAAGCCCAGGTTCACTCACAGAGAACTGCTAGTCCATTGTGTGGGCATAGAAAGCTTCTCAGTTCTCCTGAATGGTCCAGTTTGTCTGTTGGCCTGAACAGTGTCAACCTAGAGGAATCTATGCCAGCTCGAGAGCAGAAGTCAGACTAGGAGGAGCAACCAAACAAGGCTGGAGAAAGTAGTCAGGTAAATGCCCTTTTCTGTCCCTGCTGAGCTTCAAAATTTGAAAATTAAAAGCCCATGCTGGATAAACTTAGAGTATCTCATCTATGGGCCATCAAAAGAAATAGCAGTATGGTTTACACCAAGTGAGGCCACTCTCAATGTACATATGCCAAGACAAAACAAAGGACTCTTGAAAGAAAACAAGTTATGGGGTGGGTCAATGGCTCAGTGGGTAAGAGTGTTTGCTGTGCAAGTATGAAAACCTGAGTTCAAATCCCCACTCCATCTCCATCAGCCTTTTTCTTGAGTCCTTTCCTGTTACTTTGAGGATGCAGCTCAAACTCTGGAGAGCTGTAATCTACAGAACCACTCCTTTTGTTGTTGTTGCTTTTTGTTTGGTTGTTTTTTGTTTGTTTGTTTGTTTGCTTGGTTTTATTTTGTTTTGGCTCTTTTAACCTCTTGGACAGTTTTATCACCTCCTTAACCAGAAGAATGTCATCATTATTTATAAGGGAGGAAGAATAGCTAAGTTGGAATATCCAGAATTAGAATAGTCCACTTCTTCAGGGTGACTGAAGGCTTTAAAGCTCAAAAAATGTTGATATTTGAAAATGTTTTGTAAGTACCTCCTCTTCTCTCAAATTCTCCATCATTGGGAGCTGCTAAGGATCCTGAACTTGGTGAGCCACATCACTGGTTCCTCACTCAATGTGAGAGACAGGCCTGACAAGTGTCAATGATGTGGAGTGACATGAAAGTAGGAGACTAGTCACCCAAAGTTTTGAACTGGATCCCACTATCTGAGGGTGCTAGGTGACAGTCCATCAGAGTGGCCCTTCCTGTCAATGTTTGATTTCTGAACACTGCTACAGAAGCCAGCCTGGGCCACTGGTTTATGACTCAGCAATGAGATGTTTGTGGTCTTAAAGCAAAACTGAGCCCTCTGGCAGGGACACCGGCATAATCAGGATTTGTCTTGGAGACTCACACAGCTCAGCATGAGAGGAGATTATTCTAAATAACATACAGCCCAATGTGACATTATTATTCTTGGACTCTGAATCAATAACCTAAATAAAGTAAATTATTAGGTCTGGGTGGCATAAAATATGGACACAGACAAAGAGACTTAAGGGACAGTTTGCTCTAAATCAGTTTAACCACCGTGCAGCTTCTCGAATTACAGTCTTAATCTAGCACATTAGTGAGATTAGTATGAGGTTTTTACAATTAAACTGCATATTTTATCACGTCCCCTTCTTTCATGCTATATAAACTTCCAGGAAATTACAGACTCATAAACTTTGGCATAAAGTATGAGGCAGTAGGAAGAAACCAGAAAGATACTTTGGGAGAGCTCTGAATTCCACATTCCATATTTTTATGTGATGTGAGAAAAAGTTCCCCATTAATAAGCCCATTAGGGGGAAAGAAATTTCAGAGAATGTGTTTAGAGATGAGTCTCTTGGTGCACATAACAGGGGACTCTGGAGAATCAAGGTATTATTTATTGCAAAGAGGGAAAGTTTAAGGTTTTTATTCTAAATGGATTTAAGTTGGAGTAGTAGGCTATTTTCTGTGAGCAAGGAAATCACATGATCTCCTGACCATGGGGTAGATCCTGGCCTCACCATTCCCCAATATATGACGTGGGATGAAACCCATCACCTAGCAAACATGAGATAGAAAACAGGTTTTATTTCTTTATTTTTTAGATTTATGTTTAATTATGTAGGAGGTTGTGCACACATATGCAGAGCCTACAGAGGCCAGAAGAAGGCATTGGGATCCCCCAGAGCTAGTTATAGATGGTTGTGAGCTGCCCCCCTTCTCAAGGCTCCTAACTGCTGAACTATTTCTTGATACCCTAAAACTGCTTCAAGTGGGTAGGTATGTCTTGTGGACTAGCTCCTTTGACTTTGACTTTGTGATATCTGAGAGACTAAACTTTCTATACACAGACATGCAAGGTATACACACACAGCATGCAAACCATACATATACATAAGTGCATCCATATATGCATACACACAAATGCAGTCTTTCATACTCTGACTAAATGGAACTCTGATCCCCAACAAATTGGAGAACTTAGATCTAACGTTTCAGTTAGGATATGTTTCATGAATTAATAGGAAGCTGTCCATGGGAGAATCTTCTAAATACCTTCCAGAATCTTCTATGCAATCAGGCAGAGAAAGCTGAGAACTCTCAAGCCAAAGGTCCCAAAGGAATGTCCTGCACAAGTGCAGCATGCTTAATGGGAGAGAAAATACATATACCCTACCTTCTTTAGAGATTGCCAAGCAGGATCTTCAAATCAACAGCATCCAACAGGCCTGAATGAAGTCTTCCCTCCTCTACCAGAGAATCTACCGTGTATAGTTGTTACAAAGAATGACTAGAATTTTGCACATGCACTCACATGTGTGTGCATGAGCATGTGTGCACACACACATGCACACAAACATACACACACACACACACACATGCATATATACATCTTAGACTGGAGACTGCTAAAGAGCAAGTTCTTTGTAAGTTCCAACAGGAACAATTTTTAAATAAATATTATTTTTGTTATTTGAGTGAGTCAAGGTGGTCCTAGGAACCTGATGTTCAAAAATTAGTTCATCAGTTATTTGTCAAGTGTCTAGTACATCCCAGGTCTTCTGTCAGAGACAGAGAGACTCTATCACTTTGTAAAAAGCTTTAGAGACAAATGGGGTGGTTATCACACAGCCTGTAATTTGCCATACACAATAAGTACATTAATAGAACTCCCATAAACTGTGAGCCCCACTAGTCACACTAAAGGAAAATAAAGTGGTCATTTTAGCTTGTAGGTATCTACAGGCTGGGGCCCAAGCCTTAGCATCCCCATTATTTACAGCTGTGATACTGGCCAGGGCTCTGCAGTCTGCCTTCATCTCAGTATTATCTTATATGGCACAAAAAAAAAAAAAATAAGGAATCTCAGAGAAGGCATTGTGCATATCCCATCTACAGCTCTGACCAAATCAGGGGATCTGGGAATGGAACTCAGGTTTCAGAAAGACCCTGGATTTCCAATATACCTCAGTCACTAGGGATTCTATGACAATCTTACATATTGTAGAATCTCTTTTCTAATCAATGACACATACTTAGCTTTCCCCTGAAATGGAAGACAGGTGGGCTTGGACTTCTTCCACATAAGATGCTAGAATGATACTCTCTTTTGCAGATCACTTATTCATTAGTCTCAATGGTAAGGTTCTGCCATTCCCTGCCATTTTCTCCCCACCCTCTTCCCTTTCCAACCCCCATTCTGAGGCATCACCTCTCCCTTATATCATAAAAGTAGAGTTCCAGGACCCCTGAACCACTGTGGCTCACATTGAAATACAAATGCACCAGAAATGTTAGCATTATGATTAGGGTTGGGTTGATTAAATGTGAGACTGAATTATATAACTAATAAGGTATTAGGTCATGATAACCAAATGAATGAAGCAGTGAATAAATAAAACAGCTGACTTTTTGTCTACTCACAATGTTGGCTCTACCTTCTGTCTCCACCCTCCTTGTGTTTCCTTTGTCCCTTGTCTTTTTTCAAGGTGACAGCACTTAGTCTACCTTACTAATTGCTGAAATGCATCTCAGATTCTCTTGATTCATCATAGATAGGTCACTTAACCATTCATCTGCCCCCTGTGTTCAAATGTAGTAGAAATGAGATGTGCCAGCTGAATCCATAAAGTAGGCTGCTGAGCGGCACCCAATCTGACAAGGGGCTTATTTTGACATGACCCGGCTAGTAACCTCTGGAGGACTTGCCTTCATTCACCTCCATCTTCAGCACCTGAAACCTCACCACTGGTGTTCAGGTTACAGGGGTTTCCTGTCGAGCTATGCTACCCTCATACCTAAGTAGGAAAGATATGGGAACAAGAACCATGAGGAGATTCTTGGAGAATGGGAATAAGAGAGAACAGTGGGTTAAGGAAAGAAGTGGTAGTATGAGGCTGGGGGCATTCCTGATTTGGGGTATCAAACATGGTTCCTCTAGGCTGCTCACAAATTGGCTCTGTGACCCTGAGCCAAAGCTGTTCCCATCTCTGGAACTCAGTTTTCCTGCTTGGAGATCTAGACTTGGCTTCTCTACACTGCTGTTTTCTCCCAGGGCACAGATGAGAAGGGAGAGGCAGAAAGCAAAGAACCAATAACCAGAAATCAGAAGAAGAAGAGAAAGGACCATCTGTCAACTTGGCCATTCTGTCCCCTTCTTCTCTAGGACTGGATGACAGAAAAATGGACACTACAGGAAAAGTAGAGAGCTGTGTTTTCCAGTTTGCTATGTGACCATGTGCAACATGTTCCCACCTCCAGGCCCTCATTTCTAAAATGAAAGTTGCCAAAGATCTCTAATGACCTGGATACAAAGAGAGACCTGACCTTTAAGGTATTTTCTAAGAAAATGACAGACACAGAGGCAGACAAACAGATCATACACACACACACACACACACACACACAGTGGAGGTCTCATTAAAGATATTATATCTAAAGATATCTAAAACATTTGTTTTAGAAAGATGAAGTGTTGATTTTTTTTTTTGCTTGTTTATTTGTTTGCTTGGTTTGGTTCATTTGTTTTCAAGGAAGAATTTCCTCTGTGTAGCCCTGGCTGTCCTGGAATTTGCTTTGTAAACCAGCCTACCCTTGAATTTAGAGGTATTACTGCCTCTTCTTCCCAAATGCCTTGATTAAAGCGTGAGCCACCACTCTTACCTCATATGCAGTGTTTTCAAACACAGACAATTATTACATTCCCCTATGACAGTCTGAAGAGATAGCCCATTCATTAGAGGCTAAACTCAAAACCAAAAATGTAATACCTTAGGATATTTTTTTAAACTAATGGATTGAGAACTGGGTGTACAATTCTACCTCTGGGAAGCTTAATACCATTTAGAGTATGACCTAGGTATGTGTTACAAGCTTTCCTGGTGTCTCTAATGAGATCCAACCCTACCTTAAGCTCATGTCTCCCAACAGATTCATGGTTTGAATGTTTGGCACCAAATTTATGGAGCTATTTTGGAGGCTGTGGAAGGCAGGATAAAACTACCAGAGTGTGTTAAGGAAGCAGGCCTTTGAAAATCCTACCCAACCACCTTCAGGTCTGGTCTAATTTTCTCTACATGTTGCCTGCTGTGCTTTGAACAACTCACCGTATCATACTCCCTCCTACCACCAAGGAACAGCTCTACCATGCCATACCTCCAGTGGTGGACTGAAATCCCTCTGAAACCATGAGCCAAGACAACTTTTCCTCCCTTATGTTGCTGATGTCACATACTTTGTGATAGCCATGAGAAAAGTGACTGATAAAGGCTAAGGACCTTAATTCTCATCTGGGACTGTGACTTTATCCCTTCAAATAGGTGATGGCCAGATGCCATATTACATTCAAGCCTCAGTGCTATAGAATTTCACATTCAAGACCTAAAGAAACACTTAGACTACAGGACTAACTCTCTGTAGTCCTCCTTTTCCTCCTTCCTTGTGTCTCCAGGTCTGAG
>CAJQZJ010012348.1:5083315-5109810 GCA_907164525.1 Lophiomys imhausi | reverse complement strand
TCTTTACCAGTCTCATCAGGAAATAAGTTCTCTCTGCTTCCACATTTTAGAGATGAGCAGAGTGGTCTTAGCATCTGCAGGCACAATGTTGAAATGAGCTCATCTGTACAAACAAATATGTTCTGAGCACTTTTCATATGTGTCATTTCTTCTCTCACAATAATCCCTGTTGAGGAATAGATGCTAGTTACTTATTTTGTTGGTTATGAAGCTAGGGACTAGCGAGGTTAAATGTCTTACCTAAATACACACAACTAATGAGTGATAGAATCAGGATGGTACTTGGATATTTTGGATCCATGACTATGGAATGCAACTTCTTAGGAGCTTTGTATGCAGGCTTTCATACTGTCTGAGCATCATTCCAGGGTACTTCATAACTTGTCTTCTTAGAGGATACTCTTTAACAAGAATACTGAAATAGCAAGTCACAGACTAACAATATGAGGCATAGTCTTCCTAAAGTCCCTCAACCTGGAACTCATGTCTATTCCCCACTTAATATCCATGCCACCATAAGTGCCCTTTTGGCTAAGAGCAATAAGCAAGACTTTAAGTGACAGTGATGTGGAATCACCGGTCTTCTGACAATGCTTAAAAGAAAAATGCATGCACACATCTAGGAGAAAGGAAAGTGGCCAGCTTTGGGGATTTACCTGGTACACAGTAGCATCATCTAGGGAAGATTAAAAATTCATGATGCTCAGAAGCTCTGGACCAGCTGCACCTAGTCTTTGGAGCAGGATCAGTTGTCAGTGTACTTCAAGGTTCTCTGGAATCTATGTTATAGAAACCTCTATTTATCCAAGTTTGAGAACCACTATCCCAAACCTAATTGTTTTTTAGAAAACAGACCACAAATGATGCTAACTAAGAAAAGTAGATTAACTTCTAGGGTCTGTGTCTGGGTCCTAAACATATCCTGAAAGAATCAACCCTTGATCTTGACTGTGAAGACAGAAAGTCTGGAGAAGCAAGACATCCATGGGACCTTTCTAAGACACCAAAGTCTAAGAGAGAAAGTTCTTCAATAACTAGACTGTCTCTGTAGTCCTCCTTTTCCTCCTTCCTTGTGTCTCCAGGTCTGAGCTGAGCACTCTAGACAAATGCAGTGTGTAGGAAAGAACATATGTCATGCACTCACTATATGAGCATTTCTCCTCTCTTTACCAGTCTCATCAGGAAATAAGTTCTCTCTGCTTCCACATTTCAGAGATGAGCAGATGGCAAAAGTTTTGATTCAGGAATAATGTCCACTTGAATGATTCGTGCTCAAGGGCCTCTCACAGTCATTAAAAGATCATCACAGGCTCACAATCTGGACACTTCAGAAGTTCCTGTTTCATTTTAAGCTAAATTCTTTACCCAGCCCACCCCAACCCAGTATAGTTTCTCCTCATGGGCCTCTCAACTGTACTCTTTCACTCTGAAAGGGCCTGTTTCTCTCCAGCCACCATCACCACCAATGGCATCCAGTGCCCAGGCCCCTTTTGTTTCCCATAGACTTCAAGCCTCCTTCAGGTCCAAATGCCCTCCAAGCCTCTCTTGCCAGCATAATTTTCACAGTATGACATCAGGGCTTTCTAGAAGGTATTACTGATCATACTACATCTTTCCCTGCTGATTTTCAATGGCTGCATGTTGCTATAACCTCCATTCTTCAAGGCCCATATTGAAAATGTTAGCACTGGTGGAGCACACAAATGCTCATGACTACAAATAGGTGCCACTGGGTTTTCTGGCCAGTCCAAGGACTGAGAGGCAGAGAATCTCAGTACCTCCATGAGATATTTGTGTCTGACTGGGAAGCTCAGATCTTCAGCCATAGTTCCCCAACATGACCAAAGTTATCTGGGATCTTTTGAGAAGCACAGATTTCCAGGATTCCTATGACTACCACCCCTCCAACATCCCCTTCTAATTCAGTCTTTCTCTTCAGTGCACTTACTTGTCAACAGACATCCATATGAAAAAGCATTTATCAACAGTCTTCTTCTTCACCAAACCACAAGCTCTAATGGTTCTATTGTATTCGTAGTCCTTCTAGCCAGAGTAAGTACCACTTCTTCCAGGAAGCCTTCAGAGATCGCTTAGCCTTAGAGTGATCACCTTCTTTAGGTGTTCACAATGAGCACTGAGATAGTGCCTGAAACATAACATAAGAAATATTGTTTGAAGGCAGGCAGGTGGATGGTCAATAGTGGGATGGCTCTAAAAGGATGATAGATGAATGATTCATGGTCATAATTTTGCCCTGTTGGCTCCTCGATTTTACTTCCCACAATATCCTTACAGACACACAAAATTGGAAGGTACAATAATTATGTCCTTGCATGGATTTGTCCTTTTTATAGAAGATCTGTTTCACTGTTTGAACAGGATTTCCTGTCCCATGAAACACTAACTTCTGGAAAACAGAAAGGTATACTTAAAAAGTTATTTCCCTAAGAGACAGACGTATGCCAAGAATAGAAGCTTTCCAGGCTTGGCTATTTCCCTGGGATGCCTAAGGAGGCAGCATTCCACCCAGGGAGAAGATCAAAAGCAGCTTTGTTATTACATATGTTTCATCATCAAGCACAGGGTGCTAAACAGAGAAAAGTGTCATGAGCCCAATCCAACATCACTGTGGCTGAACTCAAGGAGGGTTCAAGGAGAACCATGTGGAACCATCAAAAAGAACACACAGCTGCACCTCCTGCAGAGAATCTACTGTGTCCCAGGTGCTCTGCTGAGAACTTTGTGCAGTGTCCCCTTTAATCCTAACCAAATCTGTACTGATGATCTCTGATGCTACATCACCTGAGTTCAACGTCTACCTGCACCATCATGTTCTACAAGGTGCAAAGCACAGCATGTAGTCCCTGAATTTTTCCTGCTCATTGTCTGTAAAACAAGTATGATGCTTTTGCCTACTGCATGGAGTTGGGAGGATGAACAACTGACAGATGCTTACTATACACATATTATTCAAATTATATATAAACCACAGGATAGAGAGAGCAAGCCACCTGTTCATGTTGCACAGCTAAGGAGGGATTTAAAATAAGCTTCATCTGATCATGATCCACTCAAATTATTCTTAGCTAACAGTATGACTCATTCAATAATGAACGAAGGACACTGTGTTGTGGTATGTAAGTCTTGAGGACACTACAACTCAGGGATGAAAGACCCTTGGGCTGAAAGGAATTTTCTAGGGTGCTATGACAATAGTTAGCTAAAATTTCCAATTTATTGGAAATATATAGTATCATAATGGACTTGAAAAGAAATTTAAAACCAGAAGAGATATGAAGCTATATCAGAAACTGAGTCAGTAATTCAATGTGTATATAACAAAATGAAGTGTATACACACCCCTACTTCTCCCCGGTAAACATGCGTGCGTGCATGCACACAAATACACACACACCAGTGCCATGGAAAGACAGACTATGCGAATAAGTTCAATGGATTAAATTAATGTTGATCATCCAGTTACAATTTCATACTATTATTTTGTAAGTATTACCAATACAGAAACTGAGTACAATTTTCAGAGTATTTTCCCACATTATTTCTTATAAATTTTAGTGATCTATAATTATGACAATAAAAATTCAATTCAAAGCTCAACAAGAAACGAATATTCCAATATAAAGGTGAATCAAGAATATGAACAGGCAGTTTGTGTAGAAGAAAACACAAATGACCAGTAAACACTTGTAAAGATGATTGAACTAAAACAGTGAGGTATCACTTCTCACCAGGTTAATTGCTAGGTTGATTATTTTTTTACAAGTATTATAACACAAAATACTGGCAAGGACATAATGGAAAGGTATCCACTCACTGGTATAGAGGATATAAACTGGCATGAACACTTGGGAGAACAATTTGGCAGCATTCAGTAAGCTACAGATGTGCACAGCCTCTCAGCAACACTGTTTCCAGGTCGATGTCCTACAAGTACGTGTGTCTAAATTTACACATAAATAGTACCCATACACAAAATGACACAGACAAGACATATAGTATAGCTAAACCCTTCATCAGACTTACATTGCTGACTTGATAAGGGCTGAAAAGCAAAAATAGTTAAAATGGCTAAAATAACTAACCTCTGACCTGCATGGATCTGCAGAGCTAAACTTAACCACAAAATATTGAGTAGAAAAAGGTTGGCAAATAATATGTTAGAGTTAGGCATGGTGGCACATGCCTTTAATCCCAGCACTTGGGAGGCAGAGGCAGGTGGATCTCTATGAGTTCAAGGCCAGCCTGGTCTGCAGAGTGAGTCCAGGACAACGAGGGCTATACAGAGAAACCCTGTCTTGAAAAACCAAAAAAAAATCATAATAATAATGTTATAATCATATTTATTTCAAGGTTTTAGACCTACAAATTATACTATATATTGCTGGTAGAGATGCCATAAGCATTCAAACACATACATATACATTTGTGTTTGTATATATGCATATATATACACAATGTATATATAATACAAATATATATAATGATATAATGATGTATATAATATATCTATATGAATGATATACATAGATGGATGAGTGATCTTGGCCAGAGACTTGAAGTAAAGTGGCTGGAACATTTTATTTCTTTAAAGAAGACATATTTTATGGGAATACATATATGCATATATACCTATATATATAATGTCCTATGAAAATGAGTGTGTAGCAGTTATTTCTTTCTACATTACTGTTTAGGGAATATACCAGAATTAAAAAATAGAAATAATGAATGTGAGAGCATGTAGCTCCAGACCTAGCAATTCCACCTTCAGGAATTTAGATAACAGACAATTCATTCATATTCATGAACAAATATTCACATTGTAACATTATTTATAATATAAAAACCCAGAAAACAACCTAAAAGTCCCAAGGAAATTGACCAATTATCTAAATTATAGAACATGCACAAAACTGAATGCCACATATCCATCACAAGGAATTACACAGCCCTTCTAGTGCTAATCAGAGGTCCTGTCTAATGTACATTGGGGGGGGGGGTTACCATGCATAATTCTGCATACTATGCCCCTTTGTGTATTGAGGTTTCTGTGTATATGCATGTTTTAAAAGATTGTGTTTAAAATGTTTCATACACATGCTAAAATGTGTTGTAGAATAGCCCCCAAAAGCTTGGTCATCAGCTTGTCACTGGAGAATTGGGTGCCTTAAGTAGGTGAGCTCTAGAGGGAGAAACTTTAGAGAGTAGGATCATAATTTTCACGGTAATAGTTGAACCTGTTTGTACTCCCTCCCTTCCTCCCCTCCCCTGCCCTTTTTTCTCCTCTCTATTCCACCCCTTCCCAACCTCTCTGCCTCTCAACTGCTATGAAGTGAGCATTTTCCTTCACCATATGCTCCCCATCTTGATGTTCAAACTTACCACAGGCCCATAACTACCCAGACAACTAATCGTGGATAGAAACCTCTGATCCTGAATCCTTGTACTCTCCATGTGAGGTGTTTGTCCCAGGGGTTGTGTCACCATGATGGAAAGCTAATACCACACATAATAACTTAAGAAACACAAAGTGATGAAAAATAGCATGCAGGAAAGGAGTTTTGGTTTTCTTTTTATAGTCAGATTTCCTGGTTGAAACTTCATTTTTCCAGTTATATTTGCATGATTAAAGTTTTTAAATACTTTAAGCAAACAGAACTAAATTACAGTCACAGATTCTAAAAGTCTTCTATTAACAAAACCATATGTTACCCAAATAATCCAATTTTATATATCATAATTGAATCTATCTTTGTTCAAGTAACATTTAATCTTTTGAGTTTAAATAACCACTCATGAACCACCTACTAGATAATAAGTTCTGGGTATGCAAAGACACAACTACCTGGATTCCCTCAAGAAAGACAATGGTTCAGGAAGGGTAGGTAACTTAGAAGGCAATCCAGATGCCCATCAATAGGCTAAAGGACAATGAAAATATGACATACATAAACAGGAGAGTTTTATTCACTTGTAAAGGACAATGGAATTATGGCATTTGCAGGAAAATAGCTGGGAATAGATATCATCCTGTTAAGTGACATAAGCCAGAGTCAGAAAGACAAATACCATTTGTTTTGCTTCTTAGATGGAAACTGGGAGGAGAAAAAGACCTAAAACTAAGAGTGGGAGGTATTAGGGGTACAGAAAGGGAGTGGACTGGAAAATAAAAATGGGAGAAAAAAGAATGAATGAATATGATTGACGTATATCTCATATATATATATATATATATATATATATAGCAATGTCATATTGAAAGTTCGTTGTACAACTCATAACATGATGATTCAAATTTTAAGTAAAAAGAAAATCAAATGAAGTAGCTAATGAAAAGAATTAGAAAAGGTAAGCCCTGCTACTTGTGGCCTTGTGTCTGTTCACTTGTCCTCACCTTCTGGGGTCCATTATGTGATATTGGAAAAATAGTCTCCTTCATGTGTGCTACCTTCACATGGCAGGAACAGAAGAAGGGCGGAAGGGCAAATTCTAAGAACTTCAGTTGGGTACTGGTTCACTGACCTTCCACCCAGATTCCACTGGACACGGGGGATTATTTTTCATATCCCCTGTTAGCAGGGTTAGGTCTGCCCTGAAGATGCAGGTATAATGTATAATCATACAGGGGTGGAAGTGCTGATAAATAGTTGTTAGAATAACAAAATTGATTATGGCAGCTTGCTTTAAGTAAGGTATCCAGTCTTGGAGTCTTTTTTTTTTTTAACCTCTCATAGTATCTTTTCTATTGCTGTAAGGAGATTTTATGACCAAAGCAACTTATAAAAGCATTTAATTTGGGGCTCATGGTTCCATGTACCCTTGTTTTTGTTCATGGCAGCAAGCAGGCAGGCATGGTGCTGGAGCAGTAGCTGAGAGCTTATGTGATGAGAAAACAACCACTAGGCAGAAAGAGAGAGAGCTAACTGGAAATGGCCTGGGCTTTGAAACCTCAAGGCCCAACCCCAGTGACCTCCTCCAACAAGGCCAAATCTTCTTCAACAGGGCCATACTTGCTCATACTTCACAAAACAGTTCTACCAGCTAGGGACCAAGCATTCAAATATATTAGCCTATGGATGCCACTCTTATTCAAATCACCACATTACCTGCACCATTGAAATAATGCTTCCATTGAAAAGCCATGATGAAAATTAAATGAGACAGAGATGGTCAAATCGCTAGCACATTGGACTATAGTCAGCGGGCTCTTGTTTCCTCTGCCCATGTCCAGTGGCTGCTAATGTGATGTACTGAGCTTTGAAACAGTTTCTAGAGCAGGTCTTACTTCATCAATTATTTTGAGTGGAGGACTATCATTTTATTTTTGTTTTGGTCTGTGTTATTTTTTATTAACATATCATTGCAGACCAGTATTTTTAAGTCCAATAAAATGAATTGTTATAAAGGTGAAATAAAAATATAAAACTCTAGACGCAAATGTCTACTATTAGAGTCAATTGATTTACCAAATTGCTATAAAAGATATTTTGTTCCAATTTCTGTTATACTCCTGGACTAGTATCAAGAGCCATGTCTGGCTCTGGTCCACTGACCATGCCTGTAGGAATGAGTCCATCATCCAGGAAATCCAATACCAACAACAAAGGAACAGGAGCCCTCATCGTAAAAGAAGATGCTGTTCATCCTCACAAAGACTTTTGGGAAAGCTAGAAGTCACCATGACCCAGCCCCATAACTGCACCACCTCTAACCTAAAGCTATTCCAGTTTTTATTTCTTTGGTACATACCATTCCATGACTTTATGATTTATAAAGCACCATTTTATTATCTCTCATAGTTCCTAAGAGTCATGAATTCAGAAAAACTTCAGGTAATTCTGGCTTCAAATCTTTTCTCTGATAATTGGCTCATAAATGGGACAAGACGAGATAGCAAGTCATAGGACACTTTTCACTCTTCCTCTAATCTTCAGGATTTTCCCTAGTCTCTTTATATGGACAATTCTGGGTTTATTCAAAGTCTGCAACCATCAGCCTACTCAAATGAGGCTCAGGACTCTAAATTAATCTTTCAGAAAACTGAGAGGACACTTTGCACAACATCACTTCTGCCACAGAATATCGATTATAAACCCATGATGATCATCCTACAGTCACAACAGGCCCTATATCTTAAAGGAGGAATGGAATGATTCTAGAACTTAGATAATATGTGACACCAGAAATAGTAATAAAAATCATCTTTGGAACATACAATCTTCTCCCAAAGGCCCTAAGAGGCAACGAGGAAAAAATTGTTCCAAGGGTTTTTGTGGGAGATGAGAGAACTAGAGTATCCCACCTTCTGTGTAGAAGATGAAATTAAAGAATTCACATAGATGGCACTGGGAAGAAGTGGCCAGTCTTGTCTACCCATGGTGATGGATAATAATATTCTGCAAGAGAAGGCTGAAAGCAATGTACCAAAGACAGGAGTTGGAGTTGGTTTAGGGGATGGAAAAGTATACTTGTAGCAGGTTTTCATTCCATCACAAATGCATTCTGGACATACAGCCTAGAACAGTGAAGGCTACAAGGGCCTTCTCTAGAAGACTTTACTCTTCTCCCCTAATTTCTCCACTCCTGGGCCTGAATCCAAAGAAGCCATCTTTGGGGGAACACAGACAGGAGTTGAAGAAAAAATGAGAATGAGTTTGGGGAGATAAAAGTTGGGGTGCGTGTAAATGTGAATACAGGTGCCCACAGAGGCCAGAAGAGGACATCAGATCCCCTAGAGCTAGAATTACATGTGGTTGGGAGCCACCCTATTTAGGTGTTGGGAATCTAACTCAAGAGCAGTAAACCCATCTTCCCCACTCCCAAACTGGACTTTTGACTCTCTAAGTCTAGGACTGTTTGAACATCTAAGAATCATTAAATAATGATATGTCAATCCTGACTCATTACTTGTAATAAATGTCATTAGCGGTAAGATGTTAGAGGTATTTGAAAATGAGAAAACTATTGTCTTCTCAAATTTTATGTAAACCTAAAAAGTAAAGTTTAAAAGATGCTTAGACCCACAGATCAATATTACATAGGGTCTGTCTGGATGTCTGGTAGAAGAGTGGGGGGACTCAGAGGGACAAGAACTCCACCAGAACATCAACAGTAAACACTAACCTAGGCATCTAATTTATTGAGTTCTTTGTAAATTATGGATATTACCCCTCTGTCGGATGTGGGGTTGTTAAGATCTTTCCCCAAAGGGTAGGTGCCCTTTTGTTCTAGTGACAGTGTCCTTTGCCTTACAGAAGTTTTCAGTTTCATGAGGTCCCATTTATTGATTGTTGACCTTAGGGCCTGAGCTAATGGTGTTATGTTCACAAAGTTGTCATCTGTGCCAATGAATTCGAGGCTTTTCCCCACTTTCTCTTCTATTAGATTTAGTGTGTCAAGCTTTATGTTAAGGTCTTTGATTCACTTGGACTTAAGTTTTATGCAAGGTGATAAGTATAGGTCTATTTGCCATTTTCTTACATGTTGATATCCAGTTAAACCAGTAGTTGAAGATACTATCCTTTTCCATTGTACGGTTTTTGTTTCTTTGTCAAAAATTAGGTGACCATAGGTATGTAGGCTCATTTCTGTGTCGTCAATTTGATTCCATTGATCAACTGGTCTGTTTCTATACCAGTACCATGATGTTTTTATTACTATTGCTCTATAGTGTAGCTTGAAATCTGGGATGGTGATACCTCCAGATGTTTCTTTATTGTATAGGATTGATTTAGCTATTCTGGGTTTTTTTTTCCATATGAAGTTGAGAATTAAACCAAATAATTCATTCAAAAAATGAAAACAGAGCTAAACCAATTCACAAAGGAGGAATCTCTAAGGGACGAGAGACACTTAAAGAAATGTTCAACATCCTTAATCATCAGAGAAATGCAACTCAAGACAACTCTAAGATTCCATTGCACACCTGTCAGAATGAATAAGATCAAAAACTCAAATGACAGCACATGCTGGTGAGGTTGTGGAGAAAGGGGATCACTCCTCCATTGCTTATGGGAGTGCAAACTTGTACAACCACTATGGAAATCAGTCTGGCGATATCTTAGAAAACTTAGAATAGCTCTACCTCAAGACCCAGCCATACCACTTCTGGGTGTACATCCAAATGACTCCTCACCAAACCACAAGGAAATTTCCTCATCTATGCTCATAGCAGCCTTATTTGTAATAGCTAGAAACTGGAAGCAACCCAAATGTACCTCAACTGATGAATGGATAAAAAAGACTGGTACATCTACACAATGGAATACTACTCAGCTATCAGAAAACAAGGAAATTATGCAATTTTCAGCCAAATGTATGGAACTAGAAAAGCTCATCCTGAGTAAGCTAATCCAGACTCAGAAAGATGTACATGACATTTACTTACTTATAATTGGATTTTAGTCATATAGTACAGTACAAAACAACACACCAAAAGCAATAGGAACATAGACTGTTACCTGTTAGTGGGACACTTTGCCCTAGAGATGCTGTAATGTAGGCCCCCAGTACATGAGGAGGCTCTTAGCCCTCATATGACTGCTGAACTGGAGGGGGACACCCCGCTCTGGAGGAGTAGGATAGGAGAGAGAGGGGGGAGAAGGTGGGAGGGTGGGACTAGGAGGGGTAGAAAGAGGCACTGTGATGGAAATGTAACTTGAAGTAATAAATAAACATAAAAAAAACTAACTTAGGTCCATGGATACTTACAGAGACTGAAGCACAAACCCTCGCTCCAAAAAAAGCATGTTTACAATGGACCTAGCCTGCCCTCCCCTAACATATACAGCTGATAGGCAGCTCAGTCTTCATATGGATACCATATCAAGTAGATTGGGGGCTGTCTTTTGACAAGGACTGTTGAGGGAAGGTCTAATATTGTTCTGATACATTGAATTCAATGTTGAGATCTGTTACCGCCCCTTCTGAGGCATTCCCTTGATTGGTTAATAAAAGTCACTTATGGCCAATTAGCTGGGCAGAAAGAGTATAGGAAGATGGGACTTCCTGAGATCAGAACAGGAACTCTGGGCACACACAGAGACTCTTTCTCTTTCCGCTGGGAGACACAGAAGGAGATAGACATCTGGAGAATGCTGGAAGGTACTTGCAGGCACATGGTGGTTTGGGATTACGTGATCTGGGTTAACTTAGAGTAGCTAATTGAGAGTCTGCCCAGATAAGGGCTAAGCATTAAAACATTAAAAGGTCTTGGTGTGTTTAATTATTGGGGAAAAGACTGCAGCGGCTCATAGGCCCTCAGTCCAAGCAGTCCCGGGGTGTTGAGATTCCAGACTCCTGGATTCCCCTGGGGCCCAGGTGAAGCTGCCGCCAAGCTGCTGGTAATTCTACTGACCTAATATAACAACTTATATTAATTAACAGAGTTTAGGTTACGGGTGGTAGAGGCCACCCTTGGTCCCAGGGCTCTTTCTCCAGGATAAGTTAGGCAACCAGTTAAGGCACATGGGCCAGGCCGCCTGCTCCTCTGCCAAGCTGCTGGCTGCTCCGCTGGCCTAATCTTACAGTTTATACTTACTAATAACTACATTAATTAATTAATTTGCAGTTTTCAAAGGACTCTGTTGCCTATCTGTGGATTACTTTCCCCTAGTGGAGCTGTAATATCTGGCCTTAATGGAAGAAGATGATCATAGGCATGATGTGACTTGATGAGCTGGCAAGGGTTGACATGGGGATAGGGGTCTCCCCTTTTCTGAGGAGAGGGCAGAAAAGGGGAAGAGGGTGGAAGGATGGAACTGGGAGGAGAGGAGGTAGGGGGCTTCTATAGAGATGAATTAATTTCTTTTCTTGGTAAATATTTCATATAATCTGAAAATCAACATTAACATATTATAGCCTGAACTAATTTTTATGTTGCTCCATTTAGACTAGCTGGTTAAAGCACTTTCTAGAGAAAGTAACTTTTGTCTACAAATGTAAACAATATTGACAAATTATGTTTTTAAAATACTGCCTTCAATTGGTTCCTAATATTTAGAAAAAAAATAAATGAGACTCTGGAGCTTTTAAAGTTTAAATAATTTATTTTCTTCAACTTCAGCTTTTTTTTTTAAGAGATGGAACTTGAAGAAATTCAATGTGTTGAATCACATACTATTTAACATATGGCATTCAACAAACAAGAAAGAAAAACCAAGCTTGATCTTTTTTAAAATGTTTATTTATTACTTCAATTTACATCTCCATCACAGTCCCCTCCCTCCACCCCTCCCGGTCCCACCTTCCACCCTCTTCCCCATCTCTCAGAACTCATAATTCTTTATTTTTTAATAATTAGGCCATAATTATAAAAATTATAAGATATAACATACATTCCCAATTTCTAGTCCATACATATTTGGCAACTGATATTAATATTCTATTATCCATCTATCTACATTGGTTTTAAGTTCTATGCCTAACTCATTTTCCATCCTAACTTGCATTGCCAACTTAAAAACATCTAAAATGAATTAATTTTTAAAAAAATGGAAAAAATTTCTAAGACGTGTTTGAAAATCTACAGCATCAGCTGGAGATCCTTGAGGAAGTGAAGAGGGTGAACAGTTGCAGAATACATTCAAAGGTATTGGAAGGGAAAAAAGAACTGGCTTATGCTTGTACCCCAAAGGCCAGGATATTCAATAATGGTTTATCTTGATGATTCTTACTGACAGGATGAGTTTAGAAGTATGAAAACACTGACTTCTCCTTTTTGTCCTAAGCCAAATGGACTAGCATTTATCAGCTTCCCTCCTATTTCTAGCATTATACAGAGATGACTGATCTCTGGATAAGATTTTATGTGAGGTTTGCTGCCCCAGCCTTTTTTATTCCTGGCACCAGTCCCTTCCTGTTTCTTCATGAAAAATATCCCTTTTCTACTTACAGTCCAGGTGACCCAAGAAGAACAGAATTCAACCCCTGTTCCATCCTTCAACAAAGGTGAGACTCGGCTCATGTCTGGCCAATCCTTTGGGTCACAGCAATTCTTTCAGGAATGGACACATGACCCAGATCTGTCCTGTCAGTTTCAGAACCTGAAATTAGAAGGGGACGTGGTTTTTCTACTACATGGCTAAGAAAGAACTATCATGTTGTTAGGTTTGTCCCATAGAGATACTACCCCACCCTTCAGAAATGGAATAAATATGAAAAGAAGCAAAAAATACAGTGAAGTTCCCAAGACATCATGTAGCTGCAGATCACTTCAGTGATAGGGACTCCTGCAACTTCTCAATTATGTGGCACAATAGTTTCTTTTTTCACCTAAGCCAATGTGAGTTTTATTCCTTGCAAGGAAAAGAATACTGATAAATTCTGTGGGAGTTCCTCCATAGAGCCACTCTGATGAGGAGCTAAACATCAAAAGGAACGTAACCAATATATCAGCTGGACCCTGCTAACCTAGGAGATAGAGCCCAGGGTAAGATGTCCTCATTTTGAGAGCACAAAGCTATCTTCCCATGGTTGCTTCTCAGTCTAGAGACAGTCAGCTTCCTGGGTCACCCGCCCACACCTAGACCTAAGGCTGCTTTTGTTGTTTTTATACTAAAGCTGCTCAAAAGGAGAACATCAGCAAATTCCCAACACACTTGAAAGCATGAGTGAGTGGTGCAGAGCCTCTGCAGCTTTGAACACTAGTTAGGAGGGAATACTGCACGTCCTATAATGATGTAATTAACTCCTGCCATGTACTCCCCAGCTTCCCTAAGTCTATTCTAGCTGCCTGTCTATTGGAAACACAGAGAGTTTTCCATCAAACACTGGCTCCTTCCTGCTGAGACCCAACACCAACTTCTTTCCTCAGCTCACTTTTAGATCCTCTACTGCCATTAGTGCACCTTAACTCTGGGTTTGTTTACACAGGAAGAGACTAAGCTTCTTGGAAGCATGCATGTTAACTTCATCCAGACTCTTTATATGAAATCTGGATAAGTAAGGAAGAAGTGATTATAAAATAAAAAAATAATAATGTTATAGCATGGTTTGGTCAATACTGCAAGTAAAAGATGCTCTGAGTATCTGAGAGAAGAAAAAGGGAGGATGCTTTGAATTCACCTAAGGGAGTTGTAGGAAGGCTACACCAAAGAGGAGATAGTTGAGTTGAATATTGAAATAGGGGGATTTTTTTTTTTATACAGGTAGACACTAGAGAAGAATATGACCTCCAGAAGGAAGGTCACATCCTGAGTCCAAATACCTGTTACAAGAAGCAGCTTTAAGAAAGTACCTGGGGCAGCAGTGGGAGTGGAGGGCAGTAAGGAAGTGAGTCAGGTGACATCAGCACAAGCCCAGTCCAGAAGATGGTCTTGGATGTGAGGAAGCAGATGGACAACACCCAGTAAAGGAAAGGAAGCCATTCATAGAATGAAGGAGGACAATGGGACTGGTCGATTTTGTTTAGAAAGATCAGCTTGGCCATCAGTTTGGTGGAGAAATAGAAAGACTGAAGGAAAGAAGACTTTTATGATGACTCATGCCAAAGATGAATGTGATTTGTGATGGGACTGAGTGGGGAAATGGAGACACAGTTCTGAAGCTAGTGGCCTCTGGATGTTGAAGGAGAGAAAGTTAGTCCCCACCCTGCTTTAGTGTGTGCTCTTTGATGGTGAAACTCAAGACTGTGAGTTCCCGGCATGGGATCTCACAAAAGAGGTGGTCATAGCTGCACACACAGAAGAAAATGAAGGCTGATGTCTGAAAACTGAGGTTTTTATCTGGATCACTGAGTATGTGGCTGGCCTCACCAAAGGGGTAAAGCCACCCAAAGAGCCTCTTCCCTCATTCTAGGAGACCTAATCACTTCTTCCTTCTCACCTCCTTCCATATGTGCCAGAGCTTAACCAGAGAGAGACAAGGGAGGAAATGAAAAGAAACAAGAAAAAGAAAAAGAAAAGCTCTGCCTCAATTCTGCTCTAAGAAAAGTGAAAGTGGAAACCAGAAACTACATCACAAGATGAACAAACACAGGATAGGAAGGACTCAGGATCCTGAGCACAGGAGGGGCATGTTGCAAGACAACATTATCCCTGGGGAAACTCAACACACACATTTATTCACTCCAGATAGGGAGCCAATTAGTGGATCAAAATATGGATACCACCAAAGTCCCCCTTAGTGAAACAGTAAGTTTTGTTTTTATGTTTATTACTTCAAGTTACATCTCTGTCACAGTGTCCTCTTTCCACCCTGCCCAGTCCCACCCTCCCACCTATCCTACTCCTCCTCTGGAGTGTGGTGCCCTACATCTCCCCCCCCCCCCCCCCCCAGAGTTCAGCAGTCATATGAGGGCTAAGAGCTTCCTCTTGCACTGGGGGCCTATATGGCAGCACCACTAGGGCAATGTGACCCATTAGCAGGTAACAAAGTCTATGTTCCTGTTCCTTTTAGTGTGTTGGTTGTAGGATAGTTATCCTGTACTATATGGCTAAAATCCAATTATAAGTGAATAGATGCCATGAGCATCTTTCTGAGTCTAGGTTAGCTCACTCCAGATGAGCTTTTCTAGTTCAATCCATTTGGCTGCAAATTGCATAATTTCCTTGTTTCTGATAGCTGAGTAGTATTCCATTGTGTAGATGTACCAGTTCTTTTTTCCATCGGTTGAGGGACATTTGGGTTGTTTCCAGTTTCTAGCTATTACAAATAAGACTGCTATGAACATAGATGAGATACCCTTCTGGTTTGGTGAGGAATCATTTGGATGTATACCCAGAAGTGGTATGGCTGGGTCTTGAGGTAGGGCTATTCCAAGTTTTCTAAGATATCGCCAGACTGATTTCCATAGTGTTTGTACAAGATTGCACTCCCACCAGCAATGGAGGAGAGTTCCCCTTTCTCCACATCCTCGCCAGCATGTGCTGTCATATGAGCCTTTGATCTTAGCCATTCTGACACCTGTGAGATGGAATCTCAGGGTCGTCTTGAGTTGCATTTCTCTGATGATTAAGGATGTTGAGCATTTCTTTAAGTATCTCTTGGCCATTACAGATTCCTCCTTTGTGAATTCTCGGTTTAGCTCTGTTCCCCATTTTTTGATTGGATTATTTTGTTTCTTGGCGTTTAATTTCTTGATTTCTTTGTAAATTTTGGATATTAGCCCTCTGTCAGATGTGGGGCTAGTAAAGATCTTTTCCCATTCTGTAGGTTGCCGTTTTGTTCTAATGACAGTGTCCTTTGCCTTACAGAAGCTTTTCAGTTTTGTGAGGTCCCGTTTATTGATTGTTGGTTTTAGAGCCTTAGCTATTGGTATTCTGTTCAGGAAGTTGGGTGAAACAGTAAGTTTTATTGTGGTCACTTACAGGACTATGAGTGAGGCCGTCCTTACAGGAGCAACACTGACTCAGACAGTTGTATCACCAAAGCCCAAAGCTGCACTTGTAAGAGCTCACAAAGCTGGGAATCTGGAGCACACTGTACAACCTGCAGGCAGCTCAACAGATAAGAAAGTGTCCTTTCTAAGTACTCTGATCTAAACCTCTTCAAGGTAGCTCAGCAAGTTTCTGCTTCTTCTAGGCAATTGATCTGGCCTAGTCTTTGCAGTTTAGCTTGTTTCCTCTTGGGAAAGGGGGGGTGGGGGTGGGGACTAATGAATCTGGTCAGTTTCGGGGATATCTAGACCCTATTTTGAGTTGTTTACCTTCCTGTTTAAGGAGCTTCCCTAAAGGATGGAATGTTTAAATATCAAAGGAACTGTTACACAACAGGTCCAGACTAGAAACAGGACTGAGCAAGTGAGCATATGTCAGAGTTTTCCTTTTACATTGGATCATGTGAGGAGTTATGGTAAAATGAGCCTCAAACAACCCAGCACGAAAGAAATCTCTAGCAATATAAGGAAGCTACCCCAAAATACTCCAAAGCTCAGTTGCTCCAGTCAGCAGGATCATAGGTCATAGGTCACTAAGATTTGGCTAATTAAAGCTGGACTTGGTTGGACCCCATAGGGTAGCTTTGCTTCAGCCTACACTGTGATGAAGGTTTCCTAGGAGTGGTTTCAGCCTATAGGTTTACCTGGAGTCACTCCATGTCTTCATGTCTTGAGACATGAAGTCTTGACACACTTCAGTCTCTTGAGACAAGAAATCTGTTCTCCTCATGGAAAATGGCAGTGCAAAAGTTCAAATCAAATCACACCAGTACATTAAGGCCTCTAATGGTCCATGAGTCAAAAAAAAAAAAAAAAATCACACATCCCAGCATAACATACACTCTACAAATGATGAGGTGTTGAACAGAAATGAGAACATGTTATCATATTATAGTGCCATGATTGAGACCAACAATCCAACCTAACATGTAGCATCTTACTTATCTAGACTCTCCAGGCTCTCTCCAGACCCAGTCAACAAGACACAATTGTAATGCAAAATGCATGAGAAACCACAGCTAATGGAGGTCTAGTTAACCATATCATCTGGGGCCTCATCCACTTACTCAGACAACCCACTTGTCTAAAATGATTAGAAACCTCTTAAGGAAGGTGAAGTTGAAGGGTCTAAGAATTCGACAATCTCCTTATGAAAATGCTTCCTTCCCATCTCTTTGGGAGCATCAGAGTAGAGACTTCCTTAGTAAATTCCATCCACGTAAGTCACAGCCACCAAGGTTAGCTTTAATGTCACCTACTTCTCTGTCCGGGAGCTCCTCCCTGCATACCACCTCATGCATTTTTTATCACCACCTCAACGCCTTTATAAAATATTGATTGCTCATTCCCATGGCCCAGTGAGGGTCCCAAAATGAGCATCTGCACTGATGTCTGGAGTTCAGCGCACCCTACAAATGACAGAATCTCCTTGGTGGCTCAGAACACCTTCTAGCCCCAGCATAGATAAAGATCCTGAGGAAGTAAATGAACACTGCGTTTACTAATGAGAAAATGAGAGTCTAGGAGGAGGGTTCATGAGATAGGAGATGAAAGGAAATTAAAAGGTCAGAAGGAAGGAAGAGGAAGCACATGAGCTGATGGTGGGATCAAGCTGAAAGCCTGATCATCAGCCGAGTTTGCTGTTAAATTTAATGGGATGTAGGTGTTGATTGCTGAATCCATAAAATGAGCTATTAATTTGCTGTTCTAACAGGATAGGACCTAGCTTATGCAAATTAACCTAAAAGCAACATCAGCCTTATGAGAACATTTCAGACCTCCGCCAGCTAGAAGTTTCTACTGAATGATGCTCAGCCTGCTGTTGCCATCCATGCCCAGTGAGTGTTGGCTAGTGGGAGTCTTCTTTCCCACACTCACAGCAGTCATAAGCTGAGTCTGAATCATACCCTATAGTCCCCAGCACCTGGTACAATACCTGATACTCAGATCTACCACAATTTGCAAGTGATCTCCTGCTAGTTATTAGCCTTCTCCCTGTCTTCACTCTACCACCTGCATCAAGGAGAGTCTAATAAGAATAACCATGGAATGTCCATCACCTAGACTATAGTTAACTCACAGTGGGGTCTGTAAGCTTTGAGTTTCTGGGAAATGAGAGGACAGGCAGAAATATGAGAATCTCTTGAGAACCTGGACTCTCACATGCCTTGTTGACCAATATATCATGGAATCCTGGACTGAAACACTTTGGCTACAGCTTCATGCCAATGTTGATTTCCCATGTATGTTTTTCCAGAGTATTTTTTACCTTAAGTCAGAGGTTCTCAAGCTGTGAGTCATGACCCCTTTGGAGGCTGAATGACCCTTTTACAAGGCTCTCCTAAGACCGACCGATAGAAAATACAGATATTACAATTCATAACAGTAGAAAAATTACAGTTGTGAAGTAGCAACAAAATTAATTTTATGGTTGTGGGTCTCCACAACATGAGGAACTATATTAAAGGGTCACAGCATGAGGAAGGCTGAAAATCACTGCCTTAGGGGCTCAGAAAGAATAATAGCTTTAACTTCACCAGACAGTTGGGAAGCTAAAACTGATATGGAAAGAAAAGTATTTTAAAGGCACAATGTTCTGTGAATATGTCAGGTAAAGAAGGATGAGGTTTTGGAGGTAATATAATATCATATATTGAGAAAAATCACATAACAATGAGACTAGATTAATAATCTAGGAATAGAACTGTTAGAATTAAATGAATTTGGCCAGTAAGATGGTTCAGTGGTTAAGGGTATTTGCCACTGAACTTAATGGCTTGAGTTTGATTCCATGCATCCATGTGGTGGAAGGAGAGAACTGACCTGCAAATTGTCTTCTGGCCTCCACATGCATGCTATGGTATGATTCCCTCACCCAGTAACTAGATAGATAGATAGATAGATAGACAGACAGACAGATAGATCGATAGATAGATAGATTTAATTTTAAAAATAATCACATGAATTAAAACCAGTAAGTAAGGAAGTGCCAAAACAACACTGTGGTGCAGCAGGAAGTGAGCAAGTAGGTAGTAGAGTGATGGGTAGAAGCAAGCAAATAGGTGGTGGAAAGATTGAAGACAAAGAGAAGATAAGTGGTTTGGGCACTATAAAGAGAAGCAGAGCTGGAGATGTGAAGGCAGTTGCTGGTTTTGCTCCTTGGGAAATCATGAATTACATTGTCCATCAATAGAGCCAGTAACAAACACAAATACCAGTGGGCCTATGCCGCCTTCCTCTGAGAAAACCAACCAATGTGTGAGTTGCTATAATTCCCAGAGCTGAATCCTAGCCCAGGAAGAAGAGCAATGCCTGCAGAGTGGAGACCCACAACTGATTCAACATGTCCTGTTGTGTTTACTTTTCATCATTGGCCTATCAGCTGATCTCTCTACTTGGTTGTGGTGACAATTCAACCATAAGACTGGATGATTCTATGTTGAGCTACACTTTTGCTGTGCCATCTTAAACTTTGGCCAGAAATGTATTTCCTTTGGAATCATTCTATCTTTCAAAAGAAAACATCATTGCTGACACAGTGCCTATGGGTGCCACTACAAAGAACAAGTATGTAAACAAGTATGAGAGATGAGAGAAAAAGAGAAGCAGTACAGTTTGTGCTCTATGTAAAGAGGCAGAACTGGAGATGTGAGGGTGCTGAGAAACAGCCTGATGAGAGTAATCTGCACTGTTGCCTGAGGCCATGATAAAGTCCCGGACTGTGCTGCCTCTGAGGGCTATGTCTGGGTCCATGGCCCTGTAGCAGCAGGGGTCTGTGTCAAAGTCTGTGGCTCATATAACCACCAAAGGCCATGTGGACAGCTCTGGTCTTGACTGCCACCTGTAACCATGCAGATGTCCACTGACTAAGCTAAGCAGAACTGGCCCCACCCCTCTACAGGGCAATGTGGGAGAAATGTACACCCCACTCCCCATCACCACCACTGGCTGCAGCACTCTGGAAACCCAGCTCTGCACCTTGCCTGGTAAGCACAGTAGAGTTTGCTCTGGTGGAGGGGGCATGAGTGTGCTAGCCTCAAAAGCATGAGAATAGAGAGCTGGCCCTATCCCTCACTGGTAAAGTGTTGGAGAGCTGACCCACCTGGTGCAGGTTGACTGCAACAGATAGGAGTGCTGGGAATGCCCCTTGCCTAGGCAAAGCAGGAGAGCTGGTCCTGGTGGTGTGGGTGCATAAAAGCTGGTGAGTGGACCAACTCAGCAAGATCCAGGCCCAGATTTAGGTCTTTGAGTTAGTCTATCCCAACAACCACCCCATCTATGAACTGCGGGAGCCAGTCCTGCAGAACTAAAGCTGCAAGATCTCCATGACACAGGATATCTGAAAGAAGTCCCAATGGGGATCCAGTATTGAAAGTGTGACAGGAGCCAGAGGCCTCTAACCAGACCAATGACTCACTTCAATGAACATTTACAAGTGAAGCTGTTTGAATGAAAGGGCATACTGTGTGACACACTGCAGCTTCCATAGTATATTTGTCTTGCTTGGTTTTGTTTATGGGGAGGATGCAAGTACAGAGGGTTAACATGGAGGGACAGAGAAATGAGTGGGATTGGGGTGCATGATGTGAAATTCCGAAAGAATCAATAAAAAATAGTTATAAAAACCCTATATGTATAATACTTACAGTATAGTATCTAAAATACTATAACACTATAATGCCTAGAAATTCTATGTTAACTACATAAATTTAAGACTGCAGTATAAAGTAAAAATGCACTTTCTTTTGTCCAAAATTCTTACAGTTTTATGATGAGAATATACAGCATTAAATGAAGCACAGAGCAGCCGTAGGTACAGGTCCTTGGGTGAACTCACAGGTCATATAGGTCTGAACCATGATGGAACATGTTGGGCGCTAAAGTATGTTGGATCCTCCTCAGGCGCCTATCTCAGACTGTGCCCTGCTCAACACAAATAAATAGGATTTTGGAACTTTTTTTCAAAAAAAGAAAAATCATAAAAACCATAATTATTATTCCTGAGGCAGCTTCATTTTTTTTCTCTCATTAGCAGCAAAGAGTCACTCATCCTGATAGACATCAGATGGGGGTGAGGAGAAAGAGAGAGAGAGAGAGAGAGAGAGACCACACAGGAGAGAGAGGGAGGGAGAGAGAGCCCACACAGGAGAGAGAGGGAGAGAGAGACAGAGAGGAAGGGGAAAGAGAGAAAGACAGGGAGAGAGAGAGAGAGAGAGAGAGAGAGAGAGAGAGAGAGAGAGAGAATCAACTCTCTGGGCGCTGACAGGAGCTATAACAGGAGTATTGGATTTTTGGGACCAGGAAGGTATTAGAGCAGGGCAAATGTGACCAGTAGTATTTGCCACACATGGAAACAGGAGTAGATTCCTGAACACACTGGCTTCCTTTTCATAAAGCTTTAGTGGTTCTTGTTCTAATTCCTTCAAGAGGTCCATTATCCCCTACAACTTATTACCTTCTTCCCAAGGTCTAATTTTCCATTTATCTTCCCATTTTATAATGCAGCACTTCAGCTGATCTATTTTCTCACTGACTCCACATTTTCATGTGTCTTTCTCTTATATTTTTGGTTGTGAGCCTAGCCTTTAACAGCTGAGCCATCTCTCCAGCCCATCATGTGTCTTTCTCTACCCATCTTTCTATTCACAAACTGTCTTCCTCCTAGAATGGATTCTTCTCACCTTTCTAATATTTTTTCCTAACTGAATAATATTTTATGGAAATATGGAAACAAGAAACATATTTCATAAAACAAAGACTATATCAGTCAGCACTTGCTGCAGTAACAAGCAGCCCCCCCCCAATAATGATATCTTATAATACAAGTATTCCTATCTTATACACATAATTGAAAGGTCACTTGCTGACCATGAGTCAATTCTATGTATCTCTTTCTTAGTCCTGCTCAGTTTTTTTCCATCTGTTTTCTGTTTCTGGGACCCAAGGAGATAGACAAAATTTTGCTAGAGACATGCTATTTTCTTTTCTTTTTATCCCCAGCATAATATTTTTTATTGGGGAATTTAATACAATGCACCCCTATCATGTGTGCTTCCCATTCCCAATCTTCCCTGGTTCATCTATCCCTCCATCCCCCCATCAGCAGTATTTCCACCTCTCTCCCCTAAAAAAACCAACAACAAAACAAAAACCTACCAAGTTCAATTTGTATTGCCCATATACTTATTGGAGTATGGTCAAGCTCCCAGTGGCCAGTCCCTTAAAGAAAACTAAGTATGCCCACCCCATAAACATCAACTATGAAGAGCTACACTTCAACATCTTTATCACAATTTCTAAGGACTCTCTTAAATAGCTTCCTGTCTGAACTGTTTCTTTTTTAGGGAGTATGAAGGTTGACAAAGAAGCCTTCAATGTCTCTCATTCTCAGTTATGAGACTATAGTCATTGATACCACTGCAAAAGAAGCTTCCATGCCCATACCAACTGATAGCAACACTTACCACTGACTATCGCATGGTTTCCATAGCACAAATCTTGGATATCAACATGGTTTCTGGTGGCAGCACAGATCATGGAAGTCTTTGAGAACAGTTAATCCAGAAAATGGACCATTCTTCATCTCAGATATCTTGTTGCTCAGAGTCAGGTGATTTAGTTGGGCAGAGTGACCGAGGACAGGACCTGCACAAGCTTCTGGTACTGTATACCACCAAGCCCAGCTGGCCACCCTGCCAGCACTCCAGACACAAACATCATCGTGTTTGCAGCTTTCATCATTCCTCCCAGCAGAGTGAGCAGCGGTAGTGACTCCTCACAGCAGGTCCAGCATGTGGGCCAGTGGGTGAGACAGGGTGAAGCAGCCTGATAATGGCCTGATCTACTCAGCAGCCTGAGGAACAACCCTGTTTGACAGCAACATGTTCCTTTGTCCCCTATAGCCATGCTCCCATTCTGTCACCACCACTGCATCCCTAGTTCTGCTTTGCTTCACTGTGCTTGCTTTTCCATTCTGCCATCTTGTTTTCCTTTAAAGATGATATTTTCAAGGTAAACAGAATAAACTAACAAAACTTATAGCCAAGCCATCAAAACTTACAATATCTCTACTCAAAAGTATATATCTCAGTTTCCTGACATATAGTTACCTGGCCAATCTCAGAGTCACCAAGGTAGAAAAGAATATTCTGTCCATAGGGAAAGAAGGGAGTGGGCTACTGTGAGCACAATATACTCAGCTTTAGGGTCAAATGCTTTGTTCTGAATCCAGTTTACTTTATATTTATCTTTTGAGTAAGAGAACATTGTTTATATCATCTATGTGTCGATTACATTGCCTGTAAATTCAGCAAAATAATGCTCATCTTAAAGTCTCTTACATTGGATTAATGAGTAGGGAGCTGTAAAATGCCTTAATATTCACTGGCCCCAGACATAAGGTAGTCCACCATCATGAGTAACATCACAAATGTACACGACACCACAACCATAAGAACATCATAGAGACTTTTTTCTCTTGGCCTGGTTCCATTTCATTCTGCAGGATCTATAATCTGTCCAGTAAGGGAACATAGGCACATAAAACTTTAATTAGTTTCATGGAGTTAAAATTGCTTTCATGAGTGGAAAGAATAAGGTGGAGGACATTAAGACTAAAACCAAAAAGAAAAAAGGGAAGAAGAATGGGGGAAGGGTTGTAGAGGGAGAGGAGTCTTCTGTGAACCTGTGAAGGTAAAAATGAACTGTCTGCATTTGGCTGGAAATGCTGCAAATGTCTTCTGGCCTTGCCAAGGAAATGCCCTGGTAAATTATTCATCTTTTCAAGAGAATGAGAAAAATGAGGGAAACCTGAGCTGGGTGGTGATTTGGGTTTCTAGTTCAAACAAGAGAGTAGTTTCCTTAAAGATCAATAGGAAAATAAGCCAAAAAAAGAAAGAAAATATGTGCTTTCCCACAGTTTATTCCAGTATGACCCTGAAAGTTTGATCTAACAGCAAATGTACAAAGTTCAGCCATGCTGTTACTGTCTGTATGGCCCTGATCAAGAACTCTAATTCTCTGAGCTTTGGTTTCCACCATTTGATGAGCAGAGACAGCAAGACTATCCTCATAGGTCTGTACAAAGATGACCTGAGATCTGTGTGGTGACACATATCTATGTCTGGATTTGAAAAGTCATACAGAACATTCTACATGATGCCTATATGAGTCAGGGGCACCCAAAGAAACAAAACCATTAGAATGGATTTACGTACAAAAAGAGATTGATCATAAAGAATTGGTTCATGAAAGCTGACAAGGAAGTTAGCAAGCCAGAGACACAGGATAACCAATTATGTCACTCTGGGCTGAAGACCATGAGAATTCAAGACCCATGTTTCAGCTTGAGTACAAATGCAAAGCAAATTGATATTCCAGCTCAAGACAGATGCCAGAGAGTTATTTCTTCTTATAGAGGGACAGTCTTCAGTCCTACCTGGGATTTCAACTGATTGGATGAAGCTCACCCATCATAGGGAGGACAAATATGTTTCACTCAGTCCATTGATTTAAATATTACCATTATGTAATAATACCCTCAGAGAAATATGTAGAAATAGTGTTTGGTCACATATATGGGCACCTTGCAGACTAGTCAAATTGTTTCATGAAAGTGTCCATTACAGCTCCTGAAATTTCTTTCACATGCTAAGGACTTTGAAGAGGATAGTGCCATATCTTTCATGGAAGCACAAACTTAGATTGCCAAATCAGAGCAAATCAGAGCCTAGGAAGTATATTGTCATGGTCATTCACCAGGAAATGTGTTAGGCTCTCTGATCCTACTTATACACTGTTAAGCAGAGAGGATAATCCATTGATAGTAAATGAAATAATGTGGAGAGATGACAAGAAGAGAGAGAGAGAGAGAGAGAGAGGTAGTATAGTATAGTACAACTCTGGAACTCATACATTTAGGAGAAACCAGGGCATGGACACTGAATCAGACATACATATACTGTGTTGCAAGTAACATAATAAGATTAAATAAATCATAAAAATGTATCTCATGTGTCAAGAATTCTAAATTTAGTTTGAAGATTGATTTATTCAATATATCAGCAATATTAGAGCTCTGGACCAGTTCCTCTGAGACTTCCATGGCCTTCCAATAAAGCTCTCAGAAGGGATAAAATAGCTGATGCTCCGGTCTGGACAGTTACCAAAATGGGGAAGAACAGAAGGATTGACAAAATGACTTTCTGATCTTTTATGTAGCAATCTTGCAGCAGGACAATCCTGAGACTGTCTAGGAGATTGTCCCTCATGTCTCACTCACATGACATTTGCCAAGAAGAATAGTGCTGCTATGGTGCTTTGGATCAATCTTTGTTTGTAGAAGATGCTAGAAACATCCCTAACCAAAGTCAAGGGTTTTGTCAACAGTAAGAACTGAACGCCTAGTCAAAAGTGGACATAGTTGTTTTAGACAAGAGCAATAGGTCAGTTTGAGATGGTGTAAATATGACGATGAAAAGAAAGTGGAGGACAAGACATATATATATAAAAAAAAAGTTTTGCCAACCCTGTCTTGGCAGAGGTAGGCTGTAGACTTACCTGCTTCCAAGTTTTGTCCTTTTTGGACAGCATTCTGTCTACAGTGGAAGCCAGGATTTTTTTCTTGCCAAGTGACAGGCTTGTCACTAATTCAACCATCTCCAGTTGGAGATTCTTTGATGCTCATCTTCTACTTAGAGTAGAATAGGGGGTGCTGTCAGGAGCTGACATGTCTCAATATGAAAAATATCTTAAGTTAAGAAAACATCTTTGAATGCCATATTCTGCAGATCTCTTGAGGTTTTTGAAGACCCCCTATCTATCTCCTTATATTTGGGGAAGCAAATGTTGTTTGTCTCTTAGCAACTTGATTTCTGATTAACTTAGAAAATAACTGTGATAGACTGTCCTAGTGCCTAACAAAATGACATGCTTCAATGACTATTAGTTTTCATTTCTTAATCATCCTAAACAGTTTATGACAGTTGCTAACAAAGGCCAAAACTTCACATTTCATTTTTTTATAATAATTTATTTTTTATTTCTTCAAGTTACATCTCAATCACAATCCCCTCCCTACTCCCCCCTCCAGTCCCACCCT
>CAJQZJ010012348.1:5032458-5058315 GCA_907164525.1 Lophiomys imhausi | reverse complement strand
CAGAGACCTGAGAGGGATAAATATATCTGATTATATAGGAAGTGCAGGGCCTGCAGCTTCCAAAACTAAAAAATGACATACCAGTGGCTGCCTGGACAGTTCCCATTTTCTCTCCATACATTACAGCATCAATCTTATGTAGCAGATTAAAGATGGCCACTCATAATTAGAGCTTCATCCACACAAGAGCTACATTGTATGTGCTTTTTCTGGAGCCACTGTCTCTGGAAGCACTGCATGAATGTCCCTAAGGCCACCACACTGGTGAGGACACTGCAAGGTATTTTTGTGGGCAGCTTCTCCTGAGCTCAGTCCAGCCTTCTAACCACCCTCATCTGAATTCACAGCAGACTCGCCAGTTAGCGGCCTGTCTTGGAAGTGCCTCACCACAGCTACTCTAGTAGATACTATTTGATCAGTGACTGACGACCCAGCCGAGGCCTTCACAAATGTCTGGTCCCCAAATCATGAACAAGATAAAATAGCTGTGCTAAGTAACAAAATTGTAAAGCAGTTTTCAAAATAGCAAAAGGTTATCAAGATATTTTTTGTTTAGGGACCATCAGAGTAAATTCTGATTCAATGTGAGGTCCCTTGCTCTTGTGTTTTTCATGTTTGCTGTTCATTTAGAGAACCTGTGCCTGAAGATAAGAATCCAAAGAGAAGAGGAGATTAGAAAAAAATAATATCAAACACAAACAAATCATTTTAAAGAGGACATGAAAATAGCTAGTAACATTGTCTTTTTTTACTTCAACATACTACCAACGAAAGAAATGCAAGTTGGAACTGAAATGCATATCCCTTTAACTATTATGACAGATTCCTTTACATAAAAACCATCTGCCCTTGTAAAAAGAAGTGGGCCATTTGAAATCAATACATAGGGATACAAGGAGTAAAACTTCTGTACAATACTTCTGGAAAACACACTGGAAAGTTTTATATTTGGGCATAGCTTCGAGAAAAACAATTTGGCAGGTAAAGGAAGACTTGCACTCAAAATATATTCCATAACATGCCATTGATAATATTGAATTACTGTGTTGTTTTAGACCCATAAGTGTTGAATTTCAGGGAATGACTAAGTAAATTGAATTGCCTCCACAAGATGGAAGATTGTGGCAGCATTGTAAATGATGCTTATGAAGTGTTCCTAACAACATGAGAAAATGCTTAATGACATAATGTTAAGTAAAAGAGCAAGATAGAAGAGGGTTATAAAGTATGATTTCAACTACTTTGAAAACCATAAAAAGTCTGGGAGGAAATGCACTAAAATGGTAATAGTGATTATCTGTGGGGAAATGGAATTATGGGAAGATGTTTTTTCTTATTTATTCTATGCCCTGGTTTCAACATTGGGTACACATTACCTCCATCATCTAAAGTGGGCTTTCTTCTTTTAATATGAAAGGGGACCGTCAACAGAGGTAAATCTTCTGTCCAAGTTTGAAGTCATGAAAATGAAGAGTTACTGGTGAGATTTTAGGAGTCTTGGAATTGAAAGTCTGTGATAATACAGACCTTTCAGAGTGAGGTTTACTTTTGTTCATATTTGTGATAGGAATAATATTTGCAGAGTCTGTGGATGGTGTAAACACAGAGTCTGCTTCCCCAACAGGTTTAATTTGATCAATAAACTCCACCTCACTCCAAGAAGTAGTTCAGAACTCATCATATGAAACCTGTGTGGCAAGGAGAAGCCTCAGCCCTTGGAGGTAAATGGAAACAGGTCATAGCCTGGGTCCTCAGACTTGAAGTGATGTAGTACTTGAACTTCAGACATCAGGCATCCGTATCTGAGGATCCTCCAGCAGTTGCTTGGGGATTTTTGTAACAATTTCACACAGCATTATTTATAAAGAAATGGGTGAGAGAGGAGAACTTCCCACGTGTTTAGAATTATAGAATCTTGGGACTACAGGAAATTGTGATTATCATGCATTTAGTACAAAGCAAATGAGATACAAAAACACAAAGCAGTGCTCAAGGTCAGTCAATCAATCATGAAGAGCAGAATGAGAACCCAGAACCCTCTTGTCAGTGCTATCTGCCCTTCAGCCTTGTTAGTTATTGTCAGACATTCAGCTAGTTTATTTATTACTTATATCTCCCCATGAGGATATAGATCTTCTTCACTGGCACATATGTTCACTCAAAATATTTGTTGGATGGACAGATGGATTGATAACCTGAGGAAATGTTGTAGTGGACAGTTCATGAGTTTTGGTGTCATGGTAATCTGAGATCAAATCCCAGCACTACCATTTCTCAGCTGTGTAATCTCAATGAAATAACTCAACCTTTCTGAACCCCTCTAGTGACATTTCAGAATATATTCTAAAGGTTAATTAAATAATGTATGAAATGTTTCATTGAATTCTAGCCACCTCAGTAATTAGTAACTAAATATTATTGTCTTTCCACCTTCCCATGAAATCAAGTCTATTTCTAATTAAATGCTATCATTTCATATTCCTCCCTTGAGACCAAGGTCTAAGACATGCAATTGACAACTAAATCTGGACCCAGGGGTGTCAGTTTTACCAAGATTTCAGATGTTCATATGTAACAAACTCATTTACAAACTTTGGGATATCATCAGATGTTACATTCACCAAAATAAGTATAAGGTTAATTCTGTGGCCTTTATTAAGCATCAACTAAATATTATTAGATGACCAGAGAAGAGGAAATGTTCGTTTTTCTTTCATTTCATATAGAAAGAGTCTATCCATGTTTAATGTGAAGGAATGTGATGTAATGATATACACAACCACAGGTCCCCAGGTCAGAGGATGAGTAATCACTCCTATCACAGACACAGTGTCTGTGAAACAAAGAATTCTAGAGATACTCAAATCCTCCCCATAGTCAGAGATCCTCAGGAGACATCCTCCATGTGCTTAAACTGTCAGCATTCCTGGTTGAGATGGCTTGCCTACCATCTCTTCCTCAGTGATTGTGGCTATGGGCTTGTGTATCCACCTTCCTTGGAGTTTAATGGTGATGTCAAAACCAGAAGACCCTCAGAGAAGAGAAATCTTGTTGTGGATTAGCATCTACAGATATATACTGGGAAAGGTCCCTCCTAGACCACAGCTAACACACACAAGTCACTTGTGCCTCCACTCATCTACCTCATCCTGTCAGCACGTATTTCATGTACCTTAGAATCCTTCTCAAACCCTGAGCCATTCTCAGTAGTCAGACTAACAAGTTATTAAAAGCATGCTTACTTCCTGGCCCTGAGCCATTCTGACTTGGGAAAAAATCTGGACAACTGCAAGATGCAGTGAAAAAAAAGTGTATTTCCAATTGGACAGACCAGTTAGTGTCTTATGATTTACTCCTCCCACTTACCCTCCATTCAGTATTAGATGCATCTGTTACTCAGAAATTCTTCTCTCTCTTAATTTTATTTATTTATTTAAAAAAAACTTCTCTGACACTTTGCCCTAGTGGTGCTGCCTTGTAGGCCCGCAGTACATGAGGAAGCTCTTAGCCCTCATATGACTGCTGAACTGGGGCAGGAGACTGATATGTAGGAGGAGTGGAACAAAAGGGAGAGGAGGAAGAGGGTGGGAGGGTGGGACTGGGAGGGATGGAAAGAGGTGATGGAGATGTAACTTGAAGTAATAAATAAACATTTAAAAAAACTTCTCTGGTATTTAGTATCTATAGTCTTCTTAGGAATTTTATAACTTTTTATTCATCTATTCATGTAGAGAGCTGCGGCGTGCCGCACCTTGGGGATGGCGCTGGTCTCCGCCTTCCACCAGCCCGACGGTGAGCGCTCTCGGTGGTAAACAAGTCCATATTTGGCTAAGACCGCTGATGTGGCTTTACTTGATTGGCTATACGTGGGCCTCTGGGATGGCACCATGTGGCTTTGCTTGATTGGCTGTTCGTTTGGTGTTTGGCCTGTGGGTTGGGTCTGCCCGGCCCCTTTTCGGAAGACTGTTTTCAAGGGACCTGAATAAACTGCAGGAGAAGAGCTTTTGTGAGTTGCGTCATTTCTTGCTGGTCGAGAGGGACGCGACAAGTGGTGGCCCGTACGGGGAACCCAGAAAAGACTCAGAACTCCTGCAGTCAGGGGCAACGCGTTGGTAAGTTCCTGGGATAAATCAGGACAATAAAGTTTCGCGGAAATAGTGAACAAAAGGTAAAGTTTCGCGGAAATAGCGAACAAAAGGTAAAGTTTCGTGGAAATAGCGAACAAAAGGTAAAGTTTCGCGGGAAGTTGCGAACTAAAGGTAAAGTTTCGTGGGGAAGCTGCAAACCGAAAGTAAAATTTTTAAACATGGGGTTGTCTGAGTCACACCCAATTTTTCTGGCTCTTCAGGAGCTACTTTTAGCTAGGAATTTAAAGATTAAGAAGTCTACCCTAGAAAGATTTTTGAATGAATGTGATTCCGTGGCTCCGTGGTTTGCGGTGTCCGGGAATCTTACGGTATCCTGCTGGGACAAATTAGGCAGGGACTTGGATTTTGCTTGGGAGCAGGGGACTCTGAAACATGGAGTAAGACCGATTTGGAAAATGGTGAGGAGTTGTTTAGAAGATCAGAGATGTTGTAATGCAATCAAAGAGGGAGAGTCAGCCTTGGAACTGCTGCAAGGGGAAAGATCTGAGCAAGTAGACAGTGAAAAGGAAAGTAACAAAGGCGAAAGATTTGAGCAGGCAGACAGTGAAAAGGGAGGCAAAAGGAAAGTTCCTCTCTATCCCGATCTTAGAAATTTTAGAGATTTTAGAGATTTTGAGGACTCAGAGAGCACAGATTCTGAAGGAGAGCTACACGCTCTAATAGAACAGTTGGAAAGGACTATTATTAGAAAAAAGGAAAAGAAAAAAGTAAAAGAAAAGGGCATGTCGGCAGCAGTCAGTGTGGGAGGAGCTGTTGCTATGGCGCCTGACACGTCAGCGGCAGCGGCAGCGGCAGCGGCAGTTGGAGTGGGTGGAGTCGTCGCTACAGCGCCTTCAGCCACGCTGGCGGCAGCTGGTGTAAACAAAGCTGTTGCCATGGCACCTTCAACTCCTCCCCCATATCCAGAAGCCACTCAGACAGAGCAGCCTGTTCAGTCACTGAAAGTAGGGAGATCTTTCTGCCCGGGGATGTGGACACAAGTAAGAACAGAATAGAACATTGTCCCACTGCGCTTGCTGCTTTAGCCTTGAATGGTATTCAACAATGCTTGCAGTCTTTTGGAGTTGCTCCTGCCAGTATAATAGTGCCTTATTCCAGTTATCAAATTAAGATTTTGTGTGGCACTGTAGATGACTGGGCAATATTGCAATGTAGCTTTGAAGGAGTGATTGATAACCATTACCCTAAACATCCATTGCTATCATTTTTTAAGGAGCACCCAGTGATATTCCCTAAGGTTACTTCAGCAGTACCACTTCAAGGGTCACCAAATGTGTTTACTGATGGCTCAAAGACAGGCTGTGGAGCTTATTTGATAGAAAGACAAGAGCCCGTGTTATGTCAATTTCAACCGGGCTCCCCCCAAATAGTAGAATTGAAAATAGTAATTGAGGTATTTAAAAGATGTCAATTTGCATTCAATTTGATTTCAGATTCAGTTTATGTGGTCAACGCAGTGAAAGTATTAGAATTAGCAGGTCCTATTAAGAATAGTAGTACTGTATGTGCCTTATTACAAGAGTTACAAGTTTTAATCTGGCAGAGAAAAAGGTGTTTTTATATTCAACATATCAGAGCACATACAGGATTACCTGGACCATTAAGTGAAGGTAATGATAAAGTTGATCAATGGACCAGGATGGAATGCATTTTTTGGAGCTCATTCCTGGACCAAGCCAGACAGTTTCACCAATTATTTCATGTAAATGCAAAAACTCTACAGCAGAAATTCCATTTGTCTAGAGCAGATGCTAGACAAGTAGTTTTGGACTGTCCTCAGTGTGTGATTCATCATCATCCTCCCAGTGTGGGAGTGAACCCTAGAGGGTTGATGCCACTCAAAATCTGGCAAATGGACGTTACCCACATTTCAGAGTTTGGAACCTTAAAATATATTCATGTATCTGTGGATACCTGCTCAGGTATCATACATGCTACACCTATGAGTGGAGAAAAGGCTCGCAATATCATAGGACATTGCTTAGAAGCCTGGGCTGCATGGGGAAAACCACAGCAGCTAAAAACGGACAATGGACCAGCCTATACGGCACAGTCCTTTGTCTCCTTCTGTAATCAGATGGAGGTACAGCTTAATCACGGATTACCATACAATCCTCAAGGACAAGGAATTGTGGAGCGTGCTCATCGCACCTTGAAAGAATGCTTGCAAAAACAAAAAGGGGGAATAGGCCAAGGCCGTACCCCCAAGGAAAGAATGTCTTTAGCCTTTACTGTAAATTTTTTCAATTTGGATGCTCAAGGCCGCTCAGCAGCGGACAGACATCAGGATTCCCATGGTTCACCTAAAAGCATGGTGAAGTGGAAGGACATTCTGACAGGCTCTTGGCGGGGGCCTGACCCCGTGCTAACATGGGCGAGAGGGTCTGTTTGTGTTTTTCCTCAGGATCAACAAGATCCAGTGTGGGTGCCTGAACGCCTTGTGAGGAAGATTCGTCATGAAGACCTTCCTAAGGATCCTGGTGTTAGTAGCAGTGAGTATGTCAGGAATGACCGAGCCGAGATGGGGGATCCTGTCGATATTCCCAAAGCCGATGCCGGTCAGACATGATGCAACTGTGTTTCCACACTTATTTAGCAGTAATAGAAGCTTAGGCTTACCCTACCTTCCCTTTGATGATCAGAGAAGCCCTATAGAGGGTAATAGAAATGTCAGCTTGAAGGGTAGTTTGTGCTTTTTAATGAGCTTCAATAGGTCAGATGATACAAAATGCATTAAATTGTCTCAGCAGTCAGCAGATTTTTTACCACAATTGAGGTTTGGGGGTAGGAGTGGTGGTTTGTTTTCAGGCAATGGTTCTCACCTTGAAGGATGGTGGCCCACACGAGTCTCTGACCGGGACCCCCCCAGACAGCCACGCTGGGCACCTTTTTGTAGAGGATCCACAGGAGAGGAAGGACCTTTTCCCTGGACTGGATGTCAAGAGCGCAGAGCAGTTTGGGTTCAACAAGATTATTTTTCCTTTAGCCCCATGATTAGTAATATAGTGAATAAGTCTTGTACAGGAATGCTTGATATATCTACTAGGGATCCTCAGCAGACTGCCACCAATCCTTTTGATTTGTGGCTTTTGTGTGGAGTAAATGGAAGTTGCATGGACTTGGGACCTGTCATTATGCTTGGGGGAGGAATTTATCAAAGAGGTAATTTTTCCCTAGGGTCCGCTACCAAATTGGATTTCTCTAGCGGTAGTGGCTCTGGTACTTGGAATTCTTTGTTTCATTCTTATCGCAACAAGAGCTTTTCAGCTTCGCCAGTATGTCTCTGGCCTCCTTTTCTGTGGATTGTAAGTAATGGGAGTGCATCCTTAGGTGAAGAAAAGTTAGTATGCACTCCAGGTACATGTTTTTATGCCCTATGCTGGAATGCCACAGCCTTTCCTGTGGCTGTGGTGACTAGAATGCCTTGATATGTGCCAGTTCCTGTAGAGGCTCCTAATACCATGATGCTATTCAGGTTTAAAAGAGATTTTGGCATCACTGCAGCTATTGTTACTGCTATCACTATTGCTGCTGTGGGAGCTACTGCATCAGCTATCGCCTTGTCTAGTTCTATACAGACTGCCAATGCCCTGAATAACATCTCAGCCACTGTGGCACAGGCATTGGATACTCAGACCTCTATGAATTCTCATCTCAAAGGAGGTCTTATGATAGTTAATCAACGTATAGATTTAATACAAGAACAGATTGATTCTCTTTGGCAACTAGCACAATTAGGGTGTGAGTGAAAAATGCAAGGTTTGTGTGTTACTTCCGTGGAGTATCAAAATTTTACAAAAGCTGCTAATTTGTCCAGACAGTTGTCAAAGTTCCTCTTACAGGATTGGTCGGCTGAATTTGAAAATTTGATGAGAGAGCTGAGAGCAACAATTGTCCACATCAACTCCACTCGAGTGGATCTGAGCCTGGCTACTGGCTTGACTTCCTGGATACAGATGGCTATGGATCATCTTAAGGAGTGGGCGGGTGTAGGCTCTTTGGCGATACTGATGATACTAGCCTGTCTGGTTTGCCTATGGTGCATCTATAAAATGAGAGCCACACAAAAGCGTAATGCAGCCATGATTATACAAGCCCTTGTCGCCATTGAGGCGGGCCAGTCCCCTCAGGCATGGCTTGCTGCCGTGAAGTAAATCTTCACTAAGCATAGTCCCTGCCCACTGAGGAATTCGTTCCACGGATATTAGGGTCTGGTAAGTCAGTGACGGAGTTGACGGGTAAGTCTCGGCCACCTAAGACAGGGCAGTCCCGAGTGGGGAGGCTGACCCAGAGACGGGTAAGAGTTTGAGCACCGCCCTCCTACAGGCTCAGGCCCACCGTGAGATCCCCAGATAGGGGGGATTACGAAACCTTTCCAGGGACTTCTACCAACTTTAGAAAAAATAAAAAAAGAGGAGGAACTGTAGAGAGCTGCGGCGTGCCGCGCCTTGGGGATGGCGCTGGTCTCCGCCTTCCACCAGCCCGACGGTGAGCGCTCTCGGTGGTAAACAAGTCCATATTTAGCTAAGACCGCTGATGTGGCTTTACTTGATTGGCTATACGTGGGCCTCTAAGATAGCACCATGTGGCTTTACTTGATTGGCTATGCGTGGGCCTCTGGGATGGCACCATGTGGCTTTGCTTGATTGGCTGTTCGTTTGGTGTTTGGCCTGTGGGTTGGGTCTGCCCGGCCCCTTTTCGGAAGACTGTTTTCAAGGGACCTGAATAAACTGCAGGAGAAGAGCTTTTGTGAGTTGCGTCATTTCTTGCTGGTCGAGAGGGACGCGACATATTCACACAGAGAAAATTCTTTGAACACAGGAAAAGCAATCAAGAAATTAATACCTAAACAGAAATACTTGCTGGGAAAACGACTATACTTTGAAGTAAAGAAATGCATTTTTGAATAATTATTAGATCAAATAAATAAAACTGAAAGTTAAAATATCATCTAAATGGATAATGAAAACATTGCATGTAGAATTGTATGAGATGAAGCTAAAAATATATACATAGAGGGAAATGTACAGCTTTAATTGTCGTAGAAGAAAAAGGCTCCATAATCTGTTACCTATGTTCCCATCCTAAAGATGTTACTAAAAGACAGAAAAACAAAATGGAAGGAACTAGAAATAAGGAAAATAAAAAAAGCTAATTAACAGAGGGATCCACACCTGGACAAAGTGTAGAGTGAGAAAATTTGAAACTTTGTGCTCAATGGGATGTCTTTATCAAAATCTCCACCCAAGGCTCAAGAAAGTAGGTAGAAAGTTTGTAAGAACCACATGTGGTAGAAGATTCCAAGGAAATAGCATCTTCCAGACACAACAGGGTTGATCCACATGTGCACTCACAGGGAGTGTGACAGTATATGCAAGTCCTGCACAAGTTCAAGCCATATAAAATCTCAGCACTGAGAAAGGGGGATAGGCAGAAAGTCCAGCCCTTCACCAAGAAACAATTTCTGCTGGAAAAGGGAAAAGAAGTTTTCTCCAGTGGAATGTCACAGGATATATCATCTGCACTCCAGGGCAGGCCAAACAAAAACAACTCCATTTGGTTTGACTGGGTTTTTGTTTTGGTTTGGTTTGGGGTTTTTTTGTTTGTTTGGTTGGTTGGTTGGCTTTTTGTTTGTATTTTGTGGTTTTTTTTTGTCTTATTCATTTTGTTTGTTTTGATTTTCTTTTTGTTGTTTGTTTTTGTTTTGGGGAGAGGGAAAGAATATGAAGTAGGATGGGTAGGGTGAGGAAGATCTGGGAGTATGGGAGGAGTTGGAGGAAGGGAAATAATATAATCAAAATATATTGCATAAAATAGTTTAAAAGCATTAGAAATTACAAAAGCTCTCTGCTTGGGGATGAAGAGACAGTTCAGTGGTTAAGATCACTTGATGGTCTTGCAGAGGCTATGGGTTTGGTTCCCAATAACCACATGTTAGCTCATAACCATTGACAACATAGTTACTAGACACACACTTGACACATATACATGCATACAGGCAAAACACTTACACACACAATAAAATAAGTAAACTTAAAGAGGGGTGTTTTTAAGTCATTTTAAAGGACAGTTTCTGCCACTTTTGATCAAGTTGTTTAAGCAAGTCATTTCCTTCACCCTAAGCCTACTATTCTCTGCCACAAATAGAACTTATGGAAAGACCACACCTGGAAAGCAAGAAAGGTTATGTGACATTCTGCATAAAACCTATTATCTACTAACTAGAATTTAGTGTTTGTGTCTTTTGTCTGTATACTACTCCTCTGTAATCAGAGAACTAAAGTTATTATGCTTGACATCAAGAAGTTTATGAGACATTATAATACCCCAGTGACAGTGGTGTGTCCTCTGAATGCCCCAGGGACAAGAAACTAAGCTAGGCAGAATATTCTCAGAGGACTTGACCGTTGAACACATCTGATAGCTTGATCGTGGGAGGGGCTTTCAAAATCCAGAGATGAAAGAGGATGGTACTGATCAACAGGGGGGCAGATCACAGAAGTGAAGGTATGGAAGCAGAAAGGAGAAATGGGTGTCCCATGTAGCTAGGAAGCTACCCTAGAGATGAACTGGGGAAAGTCTTTGGACCAGACCTTAGAGCAATGGTTCTCAACCTGTGGGTTGTGACCCCTTTAGGGGTTGAGCAACCTTTTCACAGGGTCATATAAGATTATCAGAAAACATATATTTACATTATGATTCATATCAGTAGCAAAACTACAGTTATAAAGTAGCCACAAAAATAATTTTATGGATTATGGGTCATCATGACATGAAGAACTGTATTAAAGGGTTGAAGCTTTAGGAAGGCTGAGAACTGCTACCTTAGAGGATCCTGAATGCCAGATTTCAATACTTGTTCTAATTCTGAGTCAACCCTAGTATAGCGAAAAGTAATAACCTCTTAGAATGTGCTGTTCAGCCTGTTGGTGGTCCCTTCCCTTCTCTTTATACAGATCATGGAAGGGACTATCCTCACTGCACAGCATTAACAACCCCTCTTCCCATCTGTTGCTTCCCAGAAAGTAACTCCTGCCATCACAAGAGAAATGTACGTGTGGAGAATTGTGAGTGCCAAGGGAATGTTCAGTGTCAGCTCCTCTTGTCACCTCAAGTGGTTGGTGTCCCCATGAGACTTCAGACAAAATCAGAACCGGGGCACAACTCCAAAGCCCTCTGTTCCTGTCACTCTTTTTTCAAACAACTCGTCACCCAGACCTGCTCAGCCTCCCTCTGAAAGCTCATGACATTCATGTGCTTCAGTTTGATATACCTGCCTCCCTGCCCAGCTTGGGCCCCATTCTCAGCCACAGTCCTATCCCAGCTTAAATCATGATGCCTCCTGGTAAACCCTTCCCTGGCTCTTGTGTCCCAAGACAAATTTCAGGCTCCTTTACAGCCTTTAATGTTCACCTAGAATAGTCCTGGCCACTCTCAATCAGACCCCTGTTCCTAGCCAGACTGGACAACCTTTAGTTCCTGGAACATGCTCTGTCCTCTTTAACCATTAGACTTTGTAGGCACTGTTCCCTGCTCTTCCTTTCTGCTTGACTTCTCACCACTTTTCTCAGTGTTAGGCATTGAATCTTATAAGATATTATAAAAGAACACTTTGGAAACAGACATACAAACCAGGAAAGTATCATGTGACCACCAAGGCAGAGATCAAGGCTCTGATACTGCAAGGCAAGGAGTGCCTCAGACAACCTAAGTGCTGGTCTCTCTCAAGCCAGTCCTGAGTACTGCAAACAGATGTAATGTGTCTATGTAATGCCAGCATCTACCCTTGTGGAAAAGCTCTCAATATGTATTCACTCATGTTAATATAAATGAATGAATAAATGAATGAATGAATGAATGTGCAGAGGTAAGTAACAGCCAGAGATAAGATACATATCCAAAACAGAATGGCTAGGACTGAGACTCATTGTCCTTAAAGGTGTGAAGATCTGGGGAGTTCTGAGAGCTGGAGGTGACCAGCTAGGTTCAAATGTCAGTAAAATCAGCAAAATCCGACTCTGGGAGATCTGACAGAAGTAATTTTCTGGTTTGATTAAAAAAGGAAATCCTGAAAGCTAATGGAAGAAATGATCTAGATAGAAGAAAAGTGGAGCTGTCAGCTTTTATCAAAGTAGGTTCCCAATTCAAGCACCAAACTAAAAACAAGACACCAGGCAATGTAGACAATAAATAGATGGGGTAAATTAAGGAATTATCATTAATTTCATTTAGGAGCCATAGTGATATTTATATCCAAGTCCTTGTCTTTTTTGAAATACCATCAAAAATGTTACAATGAAGCACTGCAAAAATAACAATATACTTCACTGTTTACATGATATTTGGCAAGCCATGTGAACTCTTCAAACCTCAATTTCTTTGTCTATGAAATGGTCATTTCAGTTTTCTGAGGCAAAATGTCTGACCTCTGTGAGACTTTCAGTAAGTGGTGTAGCTAATAATCACTTCGCCTGATAGTCATCCCCACTGGAACCCAGGTCTCCTCATTAGCCTGGCAGCCCCAGGGTGACCTTGTTGGGTCTTCTAAAGATAAGGGATCTGAACTCTCAAGGTAAGACCACTAAAGCTCAGACTGAAGGTGTCTCCAGCCCTAGGGTAGCTCCCAGCCAAGGCCAAGTCTATAACATTTTCTCAAGCTTTTCCTCATTCTCAGAAGGCCAAGGCAGGCATATGGTTTATAATTTCCTCAGTGACAGCTTCTTCCCACTCCTTGTATCCTTTACAGAGCTACCCAGCTCTCTGGTCAGGCAGAGCATCTACATCCCCAGGGAACACCAGCCTGATAGTATGGCTATAATTAAATTGGTTTCCTGCACCTTCTGGGACTGCTCTGACATCTCCCTCTGGTCATATTATTGCTCAGGTCCCCAGGATCACAAACACTTCTCAAAATGGCCTTTGATTAAAATCCAGTGAAGCTGAAAACCAAGCCATGAGCACAGGAGGAAGAAATTGCAACTACTACCTCGGGGAAGTCAGCTTAATTCACTCTGCACTGGGGAAAGGCCAACACCAGGTATGGAACTTGGGTAGCAAGGGTGTACATATTTGAGCAGCTATCACATGGTAGGCCCACCAATTATATTCTCCAACTTGATTACAAGGATATGAATGAGCTCTTAAATTTAGAAAGTGAAATAAAAATACTTAGATAATGTCAAAAGGACAATGTCAAAAAGATATCAAAAGACAGAAGATGATCCATAAAGAAACTTGGAAGAGCTGAATGAGAAAGTGAATAATAATAATAATAACAACAACAAGTATGATACTCTTACGTTCTAGGTGCTGAGTTAAATGCCTCCACCATGTTGTTCCCTTCATCTTCCAGAGGCAGATGTTAAGACTTGAGACCATGGATGATACTGAGTCCTATATAAGCTTTGCCTTTTGGTATATATATATGAATATTGTAAATAGTAAGTTCTTGACTGTAGCTTATCATAAAATATAATGATATACTTTAATAAAATTGCAACATTATTACTCTTGTATCTTGGGCTATTATTAAGTAAACATAAATACAAGCAGTATGCTACCACAATTGATGTGGTGGATAGCACATATTATACGGATGTGCTGCATAAAGGGATGATTTGTGACCCAGATGGGTTAGAGTAGGAAGGCTTGAGATACTGTCACTCCACTCAGAATGACATATCATTTAAACTTTTTGTGTTAGGACTACAGAGACAGCTCTGTGGTTAAGAGCACTGGCTGCTCTTCCAGAGGATCTGGGTTTGGTTCCCATCACCCACATCAGACAGCCTACAACTGCCTGAAACTCCAGTTTCAGAGACTCTGATGTCCTCTTTTGGTCTCCAAGAACATCACATGCACATGGTACACATAGCATGCACATACATACACATCAAATACCTACATACCTACATACGTACATAAATTATTAAAGCTTGTGAGTGGTTTAATTCTGGAATTCTCCAACTAAATTTTCAGACAACAGTTGAGCACAGATAACTACAATATTGGAAATATAGGAAAAGCCAAATGTCCTAAAGCCACCATTTTGGCACAGATAGAGGACAGGGATTTGAATGTGTCCTTAAAGAAAATGTGTTGGAAATTTAATGCGAAGTTCAATGAGTTGGGAGGTGGGGCCTGATGTGAAGTAATCAGGCCATGAGTGAGGACTCACAGACTCATGCTGTTATCACAGAAGTGAGTTCACCTCCTCTGTCAATGTTGCCAGATGCTGACATCTTGAACTCTACAGCATCCATAACAATGAGCTATCAGAGATTCCAGTCTGTGGTATTCTGTTACAACACCACAAAGAGAATAAGATATGGGAATACAGAGGCTTCATTTGGAAGGCGTTTCTTCTGCACACATTCTCAAGACAAGATGAACCTGGCAGTCACAGCTTAGTGGGAGACACACATGACACCACATACTCCCAATTATTCACTCCCAGCACAGAGAAGCAGGCTAAAATGAAGCCTGCTTTGAAAGGAGGACAGGCTGCTGAAATTGTTTCACCTGTTCTTTCACTTGTTGATAGCTGTCATTTATTTTTATTGATACTTGATTTTAGTTATGTTATAATATTGTTGTACATTTAGTTTTATCTGTTTTAGTCACCAAATTCTTGAGATGAAATAACACAATTGTCTCTCGAGCTGTTAAGAACTTTTATGATTTAAGCTGCTACAGGAAAATAAGCAATTGTGAGTTTCCAGTGCTTTAAACCTACACTCCTTTTACTCTTGTTGAAATGTTTCTCAAAGATACCTTTTGAGAATGTGGGCTTTCATAAGAAAGTAGCTGCCTTTAAGACCTGACAAGACTACATTGTTTCCATTTTACAGTGAAAATAACACGCAATATGGTAAAGGACTAGACCACAAAGGTGGAGTTGGGGTGGTAACAAGCTAGGTCTGACTTCAAAGCAAACCATCCTCCCACTAGCAGTGAGAGCCATGCCCCAACGCCCACACTTCACCCCAGAATTGGTAATTCTGGAAAGATGAAGAAATCAAAATCCAGATAAGCTCTTTTCCCTTCTTTCTCAGAAACAAGATGCATCTATGTCTCTTCTTCAGATCAGTTCAGCTCTCAGGTCTTCCCTATCATTGTGGTGAGCGCATTTCTAAGTTCTAGTCACCTAGTTGCTGATCCAGACACTGCAATAAATATCTGATATCAGAGGAGCCTAATCTGCAGGCAGTGCAGTGGAGATTATCTAGGTAGGTCTAATAAATTTCTTCCATTAAAGAACAATGTTTTCTCTGGGATAGACCAGGAGAGGAAGATAGAAACTCAAATCACAGCAGGAATTTGGTACATAGTCAGTGATGGACAGATGAATTGGGTTATGTGATCAAGCTTAGAGAAACCTTTGCCTGACTACCAGTAAATAAACTGTATTCTGTCAACAGCTTGAAAAGTTAAGAAAGGAAGCCTACCAGATAAGAGCCATCTTTCAGACACCCCAATTTCAATCCTATGAGACAGTAAGCAGGGAACCCAAGTGGGCCTGTCAGAAGCCCTACTGTGAAGCAATAAATAGATGTTTTAAAGCTACTAAGTTTATAGTAATTTGTTGCACAGCAAGAAAAGGTGAATACATTCATATTAAGCTTTCAACCTATTAGCTAGTGTACAGTCCCACTTGGTTTGGCCAGCAAACCAATCTATTAATTATAATTACTTACAGAGCAAATGGCAAATCTTTCCTACTTTCCAAGGATTAGATTGCAAAGCAATAGAGGAAGCCAAGGGTCTATAGAAAAGTTTATTCAGATAGCAGAGAGTAAAAAAGATGAATCAGAATAAACAAAAAAATCCTTTGAACAGGAAATATGAATGACAGTAAATTTAAACATCATTCTCACCTAGTAGTGATGGGCTGTATTCCACTGTTTGAAATAATAGAAATTCTCAAATTGCACTTACTTAAACTGGCTGAAGTACTCTGCAAGCTACACTTAAACTATAACAATACAATATATTGTGCTAACCCAGCAAGAAAAATGCACAGTGGAATATTAGCTACAATAAATTTTCTGTAACTATTTTCCTGAAAAATAGACATATTTGGTATTTTTAAAATTATTTTAAATATATAATAATCCAGAATATGTACATTAGCATACTCATAAGAAGAAATCAGTAAATTATCAGTTTTTGTCAGGAGTATCAATGCACCTCTCTCACATACTAAGTAGACAAAAAACTAGAATGACTTTGAGAAAATTAGAAGTGAGGATGATACTATATTGAATCAAAACTTTAATAAAAGACTTTAGAAAATAATGAATATTTTGTAACAATAATTTAGAAAAATGAGCAATATCCTTGAAAAATACATAGATTACAACATTTATTTCACAAAATCATAAAACATAAACACACCAGAAAAAAACTATCATCATTGCTTCAACTGTAGACAGAATGCTGTCTGAAAAGTATAAAACTTGGAAACAAGTAAGTCAACAGCCTAGATCTGCCAAGACAGGGTAAGCAAGTCCTTCATAATTCCTGCTTTACAATTAATGTCTGTCAGAGATACTCAGCCAAAAGGCTGAAGATAGATGCTCTAATGTATTGAGAGAAATTGGGGACTGTACAACCAGCCAGTTGTCTGTCATTTCTTAGTTTTGGAAGCTGATGGCTCTGCACTTCCTGTATATTCAGATATATTTATCCTTCTCAGGTCTCTGATGTGGTTGAGGACTACATAGCTATAGTCTCACAGTTAAGTTTTAAGTTGTTTAGAAATTAAAAGGATGTTCTAGGTCTAAGATGATGTTTCTAAGTTGGAATATAAGTTAGGATGGACACTGAGTTAGGTATAGAACTTTAAACTCATTGGGATAGATAGATAATAGAATATTAATATCAGCTGTCAAATATGTATGTATTGGACATTGGGAATGTATGTTATACCTTATAATTTTCATAATTGTGGCCTAATTATTCTTATTGTTTTGTATTGTATTTATTGTTATAAGAAAAAGAACCTTGCATTGGACTAAAAGTGGGAGCTGTTGTGGGAAAAAAGATACATTTTAAATTTTAAAAAAAAGCAGATAGGAGTGTGAGGGGGAAGAAGGTAGGAGGGTGAGACCTGGAGGAGGGGGAGAGAGGGGACTGTCATTGAGATATAACTTGAAGAAATAAAGAAATGTAAAAAAAAATTATTTCACAAAATCATAAAATATAAACACACCAGAAAAAAATATCAATGTTATTTAGGTGAATACCAACATTTTAAAATTTTAGTTAAACTACACTTTCCTTTTACCATAATTTAGTCAAGCAGTATTATCTTCATTGTTCAAGAAAGACTTAACCTTTACAATTTCTATAATTTTGCTCCTGATTTGTGTTTCCTAAATTAAAAGAGTTCTTCACAATAAAGAAACTATTAATGGAATCAACACACAGCCTACAGAATGGGATATCTTCCAGCTATATATACTTCATACAAGAGGTTAATATCTAGAGTACATAAAGAAGTACAAAAATGAAACCCCACAGAACAAGCTGCCACTCAAAAAAAGAAAATCTGTGCAATGATCTGAACAAGCAGATCTCAAAAGAAGAAATGTAAATGGCCAATAAATAATTTTTAAAGGATTCAACATCGGGAGCTTTTATAGAAATGTAAATTAAAACTACTTTGAGATTCTGTCTTACCCAAGTCAAAGTGTGCACCATCAAGGAAACAAACAATAACAGGCTGGGAAGATAGGTCAGTGGCTAAGAGCACTTGCTACAAAGAACCCAGGTTTGACGCCCACCATACATATGGCAGCTAACAACTGTCTGTAACTTGTGTCTCAGACAATCCAATTCCCTTTGTGGCCTCCGAGAATACCAGATAAACACCCATACACATAAAATAAAAATTAAAAAGGTAAAAACAAAACATAAGAAAGACAACAAACAATAATGAATTCTGGGGAAGGTGTAGGGAAAGAAGAATCTTTACCAACTGTGAACTGAGATAGCCACCAGTGTGGAGGCTGCTCAAAACCTGACTCAGCTATAATACTTCCAAGAATACATGCAAAGGAACTTTATCCATTTAGTTGATGGTTAGTGTTGTCAACTTAACAGAATCTACAATCTCCTGGGAGATGAGCCTCTGGGCATGTCACTGGGGCACCATCTTGATAATATTCATTGAAGGGAAAATCCACCCACTGTGGGGAGCACCAATTCCTAGATGGGATCCTAAACTATACAAGGGGAGAAAGGGTGCTAAGCAGATGTCATTTCTTTCTGTTTTCTGATTATAACTGAGATGTGACCAGCTGCTTCCAGCCCCTCTGCCTTGCCTTTTCTGCTATGATAGGCTGTATCTTTAAACTCTTATACAGACATAAGCCCTTAAGTTGCTCTGTCAAAAAATTTCATCACATAATAGTAAAAGAGACTAAAAGAGGCTATCAAGAAAAAAATGAGGGGGATCCAAGATGGCGGTGGCCTGCACGGACGCATTTTAATCTCGGGGAAAACAGTCACAAAACGGCAAGTGTTATAAGATGCTGTACAAACAAATCTGAGAGACTCGATCCTGCCTGGGTCTCACCCAACTACCCAGGGAACACTAAAAGTCTCTGGGCAGGATGCTCCTTCCCACTCTCGGACATGCACAGAAGCCGCGGAATCCGGGAATCGGGATTCCCCCACCATGCTTCAACATACGAAAAGTCTACCAATGTAATTCACCATATGAAGAAGATGAAAGAAAAAAACCACATGACCATCTCGATAGATGCAGAAAAAGCATCTGACAAAATCCAACACCCCTTCATGCTAAAAGTTCTGGAGAGAACGGGCATACAAGGACCATACCTAGAAATAATGAAGGCAACATACAGCAAGCCAGTGGCCAACATCAAATTAAATGGAGAGAAACTTGAAGCATTTCCTCTAAACTCAGGGACAAGACAAGGATGTCCACTTTCACCATATCTCTTCAATATAGTACTTGAAGTTCTTGCTAGAGCAATAAGACAACTAAAGGAGATCAAGGGGATAAACATCGGAAACGAAGAAGTCAAAATATCCCTATTTGCAGATGATATGATAGTATACATAAGCGACCCCAAAAATTCCACCAGAGAACTCTTACAGCTGATAAACACCTTCAGCAAAGTGACTGGATACAAAATTAATTTAAAAAAATCAGAATCCCTCCTTTATACAACAAACAAATGGGCTGAGAAAGAAATAAGGGAAACAACCCCATTCACAATAGCCACAAGCAATATAAAATACCTGGGGGTAACTCTAACCAAGCAAGTAAACGACCTGTACAACAAGAACATCAAGCCCTTGAAGAAAGAAATGGAAGAGGCCTTTAAAAGATGGAAAGATCTCCCATGCTCATGGATAGGTAGGATCAACATAATAAAAATGGCTATCCTACCAAAAGCAATATATAGATTCAATGCAATTCCTATCAAAATACCAACACAATTCTTTATAGACCTGGAAAGATCTATTCTCAATTTCATATGGAACAACAAAAAGCCCAGAATAGCTAAATCAATCCTGTACAATTAAAAAAAAATCTGGAGGTATCACCATCCCAGATTTCAAGCTGTACTACAGAGCAATAGTAGTAAAAAATGCATGGTGTTGGTATAGAAACAGACTTGTAGATCAATGGAATTGAACTGAAGATCCAAAAATAGACCCACACACTTATGGCCACCAAATTTTTGACAAAGAAGCCAAAACCGCACAATGGAAGAAGTACAGCATCTTCAACAAATGGTGCTGGTCCAACTGGATGTCCATTTGTAAAAGAATGAACTTAGATCCATACTTATCATATTGTACAAAAATTAAGTCCAAGTGGATCAAAGACCTTAACATAAGGCTGGTCACACTAAAACTACTAGAAGAAAAAGTGGGAAAACCCTCGAACTCATTGACACAGGTGACAACTTCCTGAACAGAACACCAACAGCTCAGCACCTGAGACCAACAATCAATAAATGGGACCTCATGAAACTGAAAATCTTCTGTAAGGCAAAAGACACTGTCATTCCAACAAAATGGCAGCCTACAGACTGGGAGAAAATCTTCACCAACCCCGCATCTGACAGAAGGCTAATATCCAAAAATCTACAAAGAACTCAAGAAATTAAATGCCAAGAAACCAAATAATCCAATAAAAAAATGGGGGATGGAGCTAAATAGAGAATTCACAAAGGAGGAATCCCTACTTGCTGAGAGAAACTTGAAGAAATGCTCAACATCCTTAATCATCAGAGAAATGCAACTCAAGACAACTCTGAGATTCCATCTCACACCTGTCAGAATGGCTAAGATCGAAAGCTCATATGACAGAACATGCTGGCGAGGTTGTGGAGAAAGGGAAACTCTCCTCCATTGCTGGTGCGAGTGCAGGCTTGTGCAACCACTATGGAGGTCAGTCTGGTGATATCTTAGAAAACTTGGAATAGCTCTGCCTCGGGACCCAGCCATACCACTTCTGGTATATACTCAAATGTCTCCTCACAGAATCATAAGGAAGTTTCCTCATCTATGTTCATAGCAGCCTTATTTGTAATAGCTAGAAACTGGAAACAACCCAGATGTCCCTCAACCGAAGAATGGGTTAAAAAACTGTGGTACATCTACACAATGGAATATTATTCAGCTATCAGGAACAATAAAATATGCAATTTGCAGCCAAATGGATGGAAGTAGAAAAGCTCATCCTGAGTGAGCTAACCCAGACTCAGAAGGATGCATATGGCATCTATTCACTTATAGTAGGGTTTTAGCTATATAGTAGAGGATATCAACACTACAACCAAAACACCAAAGGGAACATGGACATAGACTTTTTATTTTTTATTTTTATTTTTATTTTTTCTATTTTTTATTATTTTTTATCTGTTTGTCTGCTTATTTGTTTGTTTGTTTGTTTTTTAGTTCTCTCTCCCAGGCAATGAGACACTTTTCACTGGTGTTACTGCCTTGTAGACCCCCAATGCATGAGGCTCTTGGCCCTCATACGACCTCTGAACTGGGGTGAGGGACTGTTATATAGGGACACTCCACTCCAGAAAAATGAGATGGAAGGGTTAGGGGGTAAAGAAAAAAAATGAAATGTGAAGTTTTGGCCTTTTGCTACTAATCATCATAAACTGTTTAGGATAATTAAGAAATGCAAACTAATAGTCATGCAAGCCGGTCATTGTGTTAGGAACTATGACAGTCTATTATAGTTATTTTTTAAGCTAATCAGAAATCAAGTTGCTAAGAGACAAGCAACATCTGCTTATCCTAATATAAGAGATAGGTAGGGCATCTTCAAAAACCTCAAGAGATCTGCAGAATATGGCATTCAAAGATGTTTTCTTAACTTTAGATTTTTTTGATATTGAGACATATCAACTCCTGACAGCACCCACTATTCTACTCCAAGTAGAAGATGAGCATTGAAGAATCTCCAGTGTGAGATGACTGAATTAGTGGCAAGCCTATCTCTTGGCAGGAAAAACCCCTTGCTCCAACTGTAGACAGAATGCTGTCCAAAAAAGACAAAACTTGGAAGCAGGTAAGTCGACAGCCTAGCTCTGCCAAGACAGGGTAGGCAAGTCCTTCATAACCCCTGCTCTACAATCAATGTCTGTCAGAGAAATGGGGCCAAACGACTGAAGATGGATGCTGTAATTTATGGAGAGAAAATGGGAACTGTCCAGGCAGCCACTGGTATGTCATTTCTTAGTTTTGGATGATGCAGGCCCTGCACTTCCTATATAATCAGATATATTTATCCCTCTCAGGTCTCTGGGGTGGTTGAAGAATAGATAGCTAGAGTCTCATAATTAAATTTTGAGTTGTTTAGGAATCAAGAGAGTGTTATGGATCTAAGAAGATGTTTTAAAAATTGTGTTGCAAGTTAGTATGAAAGTTGAGTTAGATATAGAACTTTAAACTCATGGAGATGGTTAGATAGTAGAATGTTAAAGTCAGGTGCCAAATACATATGGGCTGGACATTGGGAATGTACGCTAAGCCATATAACCCTCATAACTGTGGCCTAATTACCTCTTGTTTTGTATTGTATTTATTATTATAAGAGAAAGAGCCATTTGTTGGACTGAAAGGGGGAGCTGTTGGGGGGAATAAGATATACCTTAAACTTAAAAGAAAATAAAGGAAGAAGATGGGGGGTTGAGGGTGGGAGGGTGGGACTGGAGGGGGGAGTAGGGAGGGGATTGCGATTGAGATGTAACTTGAAGAAATAAAAAATAAAGTAAAAAAAGCAAAAAAAATGAATAATAAAATTTTCTGTGAAATTGATGGAAGTAGAGAATATTGCATTAAGTGATATATCCCAGGCTTAGCAAGACAAATATAGTGTGTCTTTCTCTCTCATAGGTGAAGTAAATATGGGTACAGGCCTGGAAGCAAGAAAGGCGACCATGAAACCAGAAAAAGAAAAAAAAAAAAAGAGGCTTCAAGAAAAGGACTGGGAAAGACAACAGAACAAAGTGGAAGAGGGGATATAGGATACAAGGGTACAGCAGGACAAGGGGTATGGGAAATGAGGAGGGAGGCAGTGGGGTATCCAAGGCAGAGAATCAAAGTGAAATATGTGTTCATATGAAAACTGAGCACTTTGTAAGAGAGTCACAAAAGATAAAATTAATCTATAATTTAGCCGATCAGTAGAATTTTTTAAATCTATATGGTGGCTAGATAGTGAGAAAAGTAATTTATAAAATATTGTATGTCATTTCTTAGTTTTTGGAAGCTGCTGGCCTTGCACTTCCTGTATAATCATATTTATCCTTCTCAGGTCTCTGTTGTGGTTGAAGACTAGATAGTTATAGTCTCATAGTTAAATTTTGAGTTGTTTAGGAATGAAGAGCGTGTTCTGGATCTAAGAAGATGTTTTTAAGATGGCGATGCAAGTTAGGATGGAAGCTGAGTTGGATATAGAACTTTTTTTAATTAATTAATTTGTTTATTTATTTATTACTTCAGGTTACATCTCCATCACAGTGTCCTCTTTCCACCCCTCCCAGTCCCAACCTCCACCCTCTACCTTCTATCCCTTCCATCCCGCTCCTCTGTAGTGGAGTGTCCCTACATAACAGTCCCCATCCCAGTTCAGCAGTCATATGAGGGCCAAGAGCCTCCTCATACACTGGGGCCATACAAGGCAGCACCACTAGGGCAAAGTGTCTCACTGACATGAAAAAAAATAAGTCTATGTTCATGTTCCCTTTGGTGCATTGGTTGTAGTAAAGTTATACTGTACAATATGGCTAAAAATCCGACTATAAGTGAATAGATGCCATGTGCATCCTTCTGGGTCTGGGTTAGCTCACTCACGATGAGCTTCTCTAGTTCCATCCGTTTGGCTGAAAATTGCATGATTTCATTGATTCTGATAGCTGAGTAGTATTTCATTGCATAGATATTTTTTAATCCATTCTTCGGTTGAGGGACATCTGGGTTGTTTCCAATTTCTAGCTATTACAAATAAGGCTGCTATGAACATAGATGAGGAAACTTCCTTGTGATTTGGTGAGGAGTCATTTGGGTGTATACTCAGAATTGGTATGGCTGGGTCCTGAGGCAGAGCTATTCCAAGTTTTCTAAGCTATTGCCAGACTGACCTCCATAATAGTTGCACAAGCCTGCACTCGCACCAGCAATGGAGGAGAGTTTCCCTTTCTCCACTACCTCACCAGCATGTGCTGTCATATGAGCTTTCGATCTTAGCCATTCTGACAGGTGTGAGATGGAATCTCAGAGTTGTCTTGAGTTGCATTTCTCTGATGATTAAGGATGTTGAGCATTTCTTCAAGTGTCTCTCAGCCATTAGGAATTCTTCCTTTGTGAATTCTCTGTTTAGCACTGTTCCCCATTTTTTGATTTGATTATTTGGTTTCTTGGCATTTAATTTCTTCAGTTCTTTGTAAATTTTGGATATTACCACTCCATCAGATGTGGGTTTGGTAAAGATTTTTTTCCCAATTTGTAGGCTGCCATTTTGTTTGAATGACAGTGTCTTTTGCCTTACAGAAGCTTTTCAGTTTCATGAGGTCGCATTTATTGATTGTTGGTCTTAGATCCTGAGCTGTAAGTGTTCTACTCAGGGAGATGGTTGGATAGTAGAATGTTAAAGTCAGTTGCCAAATACATATAGAGTGGACATTGGGAATGTATGCTAAGCTTTATAATTTTCATAATTGTGGCCTAATTATTTCTGTTGTTTTGTATTGTATTTGTTGTTATAAGATAAAGAGCCATTTGTTGGACTGTAAGGGGGAAACAGATATACCTTAAACTTAAAAAAAAAGGAAGCAGATGGGGGGTGTGAGAGGGAAGAGGGTAGGAGAGTGGGACTGGAGGGGTGAGTAAGGAGGGGATTCTAATTTAAATGTAACTTGAAGAAATAAAAATATTTTTAAAATATATTGTAGGCTCATAATGAAAAAAATTGAAGTATCTCAAATCAGCAAATTTCTTTAACCTGTCCAATATCTGTCCACTCAAAACGTACATCAGATACTATAAGTGGAGAAGCATTAGAAAAATTCTTTTAAAGTTCAGAGCCAAATAAAGAAGCCCATTACAATAACTGCTATTGAACTTGAAGTGAAGATCTTGCCCAGTGTAATAAGACAAAAAAAAGATAGTAAAAAGACACACACTTGTCATTATTTACCATCGAGCTATTTGTCTACCCAGATAATTCAAGGTAATCTACAAATAAATGCCCAAATTACTAGATACATCAAACATAAAAATTTAACATAAATATAAACTGATTTATATACAATAAAAGCAACAGTAAGCCATAAAACATTTTAGACAGCTTTATTCTCTCCATTCTTTCTCCCTACCTTCCTTTTTCTCCCACTTACACATTCTCTCTCTCTCTCTTGCTCTCTCTCTCTCTCTCTCTCTCTCTCTCTCTCTCTCTGTGTGTGTGTGTGTGTGTGTGTGTGTGTGTGTGTGTCCCTTTCTCTTCCTCTCTCCCCCCTCTCTCTCTTTCTCATATCCAGGCTAGTCCTAGACACTTCACCTCAAGTGATTTTCCAGATTTATCCTCCCAGGTCCTGCAGCTATACGCTTCATTATGATGCCCATTTGGGGAGTAAAATTTTAAATCACTGTTCATACTAGTGACAAAAAAAATATAAGGGTTGATATTTTTGAAAATATATATCATGTTACCAATAGCCTTGAAATATTTTAATTCATGAAGAAATAGAACATATTCTAGAAATTTGGAGGTACAATATCTTAAAAACTGGCCCTCATTTAACCTAAAGATTCCAGGAAATCCAATGAAAATAAAAATTGAAGTTTTTACATACTTTAAAAATCCTTTTTGTTGGTTTTTTTTAGAACTTAACAATTTCATACTAATATTTACATAGAGGAATAAAAAGTCAAGAATGCTCAAGATATTTTTAAGAAAATAATGACTTTAGCCAGATATCAGAAGGATATAACTTGAGGCTGAAGAGGTAGCTCCAAAGTTAGGAGCACTTTCTGCTCTTGCAGAGGACCCGAGCTCAGTCCTTGTGCTGCCCATGTCAGGTGGTTCACAAACTCCCGTAACTCCAACTCCCAGGGATCTGACAACCTTTTCTGGTCTCAGCAGGTACAAGCACACACACAGCACACACACACACACACACACACACACACACACACACACACACAC
>CAJQZJ010012348.1:4922452-4953288 GCA_907164525.1 Lophiomys imhausi | reverse complement strand
AAAAAAAAAAAAAAAGAAGGGAAGAGGATGGTGGGGCTGAGGGGGAGGAGGGTGGAAGGGTGGGACTGGAGGGGGGAGTAGGGAGGGGATTGTGATTGAGATGTAACTTGAAGAAATAAAAAATAAATTATTAAAAAAAAAGATAAATAGGTCAAAAAAGAAATTAGGGAAGCAACACCCTTCACAATAGCCACAGACAATATAAAATATTGGGGGGTAGCTCTAACCACGCAAGTGAAAGACATGTCTGACAAGAACTTCAAGTCCTTGAAGAAAGAAATTGAAGAGGACATCAGAAGAATGACAGATCTCCCATGCTCATGGGTAAGTAGGACCAACATAAAAAAACGGCCTTCCTACCAAAAGCAATATACAGATTCAGTACAATTCCTATCAAGATACCAACACAATTCTTTACAAACCTTGAAAGAACAATTCTCAACTTCATATGGAATAACAAAAAAACCCAGAATAGCTAAATTAATCCTGTATAATAAAAAATCATCTGGAGGTATCACCATCCCTGATTTCAAGCTATACTACAGAACAATAGTAATAAAAAACAGCATGATACTGGTATAGAAACAGACCAGTTGATCAATGGAATCAAATTGAAGAACAAGAAATTAACCCAAACACCTATGGTCACTTAAATTTTGACAAAGAAGCCACAACCATACAGTGGGAAAAGGACAGCATCTTCAACAAATGTGCTGGTCTAACTGGTGTTGACATGTAAAAGAATTCAAATTGACCTATACTTATCACTTGCACAAAACTTAAGTCCAAGTGGATCAAAGACTTGAACAAAAGCCCGACACACTAAATCTAATTGAAGAGAAAGTGGAGAAAAGCCTCGAACACATTGACACAGGTGACAACTTCCTGAACAGAGCACCAACAGCTCAGGATCTAAGACCAACAATCAATAACTGGGACCTCATGAAAGTGAAAAGCTTCTGTAAGGCAAAGGAATCTGTCATTTGAACCAAACAGCAACCTACAGGCTTGTAAGAGATCTTTACCAATCCCACATCCGACAGAGGACTAATATCCATAATTTATAAAGAACCCAAGAAATTAAACACCAAGAAACCAAATAATACAATCAAAAAGTGGGGAACAGAGCTAAACCAAGAATTCACAAAAGAGGAATCTCTAATGGCCATCAGACACTTGAAGAAATGCTCAGCATCCTTAATCATCAGAGAAATGCAACTCAAGATGACTCTGAGATTCCATCTCACACTGGTCAGAATGGCTAAGACCAAAAACTCAAATGACAGCACATACTGGCAAGGCTGTAGAGAAAGGGGAACACTCCCACGTTGGTGGGAGTGCAAGCTTGTACAACCACTCTGGAAATCTGTGTGGCGATATCTTAGAAAACTTGGAATAGCTCTATCTCAAGACCCAGCCATACCACTTCTGGGTATACATCCAACCGATTTCTCATCAGTCCACAAGGACACTTCCTCATCTATGTTCATAGCAGCTTTATTTGTAATAGCTAGAAACTGGAAACACCCCAGATGTCCATCAACTGACGAATGGCTAAAAAAAAAAAAAAAAAAACTGTGGTACATTTACACAATGGAATACTACTCAGCTATCAGAAACATGAAAATCATGCAATTTGCAGCCAAATGGATGGAACAAGAAAAGCCTATCCTGAGTGAGCTGACCCAGACTCAGAAAGATGCACATGACATCTATTCACTAATAATCAGACAGGATAACTATCTTGCAACCAACACACAAGAAAGAACAGGAACATAGATCTTGTTACCTGTTAGTGGGACACTTTGCCCTAATAGAGTTGCCATATAGGCCCCCAGTCCAAGAGGAAGCTCTTAACACTCATATGAGTGTTGAGGTGAGAGGGCTGATATGTACAGGCTACACACTCCAGAGGAGTAGGATGGGGGGAGTGAGGGGAGAGTGTCAGATGATGGGACCAGGAGGGATGGAGAGAGGGGACTGTGATGGAAATGTAACTTGAAGTAATAAACAAAGAGTTTTGCCTGTTTGGATGTATGTGCATCACATGTATGCAGTTCCTGCAGAGACCAGAAGAGGGCACCAGAACCCCAGGGACTGGAATTACAGATGGTTGTGAGCCACCATATGATTGCTTTTAACCCCAGTGCCATCTCTCCATCCCTGCTATGACCTTCAATGGTCATAATATGGATGAAGAGAAATTCACAGCCTCTTTGGTATTATAAAACAGTGCTTGTGGCAGGTAGAACGATGGCCCCTTAAGATGCCCATACCTGCCACCTTACATTTCTCTGGAACTGGAAATGTGGTGCTTTATTTGCAAACAGACATGTACAGAGGTTATCCAAACTCCAGACCTTGACTTGGACAGCTCTGTTCTGTCTAGGTGGACCCAGTCTAATCAGAGTCCTTAGAGAGGAGGACATTTCCTAGGACAGAGAAAGCAGTGACATCTAGAAAACAGACAAGGGGCATGGTCATGGTGGAGGGCTGGAACAGGAGTCCAGGAATGCAGGTGACCTTGAGAAGCTGAGAAGGGCTGCAAGACCTTCCTGCCTAGATTAGCTGCTTTTTTGTTTCTGTTACAAAATGCCTGAGAAGCTTAAGGGAGAAGTGCATTGAGTCTGTGATTTCAGAGCATGCAATTCATCAGGAAAGGAATGTATGGTACATAGAGAAGCCATCTGTAATAACAGGAGCTTGTTCACATGGTGCAGACCAGAAGCAGAAGCATGTAGAATCGTCAAGGCCAGCCTCTAGCCATCAGTCTCTACCAGCTATACCCACACGCCAAAGGCTCTGTTCATTGCCTCTTGAACTGTCTGCACCAGCTGAGGACCAGGCATTCAAAATACTTGAGTCTGGGTGACACATTGCACATTAAAGCCATGACATCACTGCACTCCAGGAAAAAAAAACCTTTCTTTGTGCTCACCATGCCAGTCGTATGCCAAAAAGATCTGTTAGGACAATAAGGTTAGCTGTCTGATTGATCCAAGTTGGTGATAATCTCTGATGACAGCAGTGGAAAACTAATATGCCTTAGTGAACATGAATATAATCATATGATTTCACAGGTCATGTGTCATGTTCTTATAGCAGTAACAGGATTATGTTGAATACCTGGCCTGCAGAGTCATAAGCTGCCATCCTTGAAAGGATGCTGTTGAATATAAGAAGAATATTAGCTGGGTGAGCAGGTGCTGGCACAGGGCCTTCTATGAAAAGCCTCCAGAGATGATAGCCAGAAGCCATGGCCACAAGGCTGGGAGTCTGGTTCTCCCACTCAGGCCTCTTCCACTACACTCAGCATCCTGCTCTCAGGCAGGTTGTTATGTATGGTTATGGGACTCCATAACTTCAGAATGTATCTATGTAATTTGTTGAAGAAATTATTGAAATGTATAATTACAATGTGCATTGTAATATAAAACAAGTCTATTATATTCATTTGATGGAGTCATGTGCCATAATGTGTATTCTAATATATGTGATCCTGCTGTTAGAGTGTTATATTATATGTGATGGTAATTGTTCCTCCACAGACCTCAGCTACCTTCCTTACCCATTTGTTTTTCATACTTCTTCATGACATTTTTGCTGCCACAAGACAGGGATACCTGGACTTCCCAGGTATGAAAGTATTGGGGGGGGGGACACTTTATCTAGTTCTCCATTAGATAGGTAAGTGAAGCTCAGAGGGGCAAGACTGTTTGACCAAGACCCAGAACTGTTGAGGCTCCCATGTCTGGGTTCCTAGCCAATGTTCAATGTTTTCTAGCTGCCTCTGGGAATTGGAACTCTGTTTAAAAGAATGTAAAGGCAGATTGAGGTGGGCATCCAGAACCCTGATGACTCGAGAGTCTGATAGACATACTTTCCTACTCTGAGACCCCTTGAGAAACACTAGAGCACCAAAGGACACCCTTTGAAAACTGGTGACGTAAGCAAGCCATTTTTGTCCAGACGGGAAGCTAAGCATTTTGAATGGAGTAAGAACGTAACAGGTGTTCTAGTTTCATTTCTATTTCTGTGACAAAAATATCATGACATAAAGCAACTTAGGGGAGAAAGGGTTTATTTTAGCTCAGAATTCCAGATTACAGTCTGTTATTATTAAGAAGGGCAGAAACTTGAGACTAGTCACACTCATAGTCAAGAACAGAGACACGAACACATACATGCTTAGTGTTCAGCTAACTTTGTCCACTCTTTCTGAGTCCAGCACCCCAGACCAGAGGACAGTGCTGCCCACTTTTATTCTGAGTCTTCCCACATCAGTTAACACAGTAAAGCAGTTCCCTACAGACATGCCCTCAGGCCAGCCTGATCTGGACAGTGCCTCCTTGAGACTTCTGAGATAATCTGGATTGTATACACTATCACACTCCTTGAGATCACCTCCAAGTTTCGAGGAGAGCCAAGTCAATATTCATGCCCCCTGGGCTTGTGACCCTTCTTTCATGGTTAACTTAAGCTCTGCTCTCTGGCAACATGGATTCCTGGGTGCTTTCTACTCCCAGAGTCGGGAGTCCCTAGGGACTTTGGCATATCTTGGTATGGTGGTGCAGGAATCTTTATTTTAGATGGAAGTCCCTGGATATAAAGTAGCTCAGAACTCTTCCCTCCTGAGGTCCTCTAGCTCAGTCTTCTGCACTGGTCTTTCTGGGGTCTAAGTCAGGATGAACCTCCTCCCAAGTATTAGCCATGCACCTAGTCCTTAAGACCCATCTGAAGACGATGTGAAACCCCTCTTGGAAACTCCATCAGGAGTTTGAGAGCATCATGAGCATATGTGGGGACTCCTCAGCTAAAGGGGAGCTAAGAAGGGCAGACAAACCCTGAGATAAGACCAGGAGGTAGACAGACCTGCAAGAGATATAAAGTGAGCAGGGCTGGGGTGAGCAGGTAAGTGGATCCTGGGCAAAGGAGACAGGAGCTGCAGCAAGGATCTCAGGGAATAGTAGAGTTTCCAGTAACTGTTCATGCTGCTGGTTTACCAGGATGAGAAGCAACAAAGGGTGAGCTTAAGGGAGGCACGAAGAGGTCTATGTCTGTGATTTGGGGGGAAGGGGAGGAAACCTTGAGGAATGCAGCAGAGGTTTAGAGGTTTAGTGTTCTGCTTCAGGTTTACTATGTCACAAAGGCCCTAGGGTCTGAGTTCTCAGCTCCTCCAGCTGAGGAACCTCTGTTTCCACTTCCTTGCCACCAGATTATGTTTCATACATGGCCATGTCTTTTCACAGTATGGTGGCATTTCTATCATCTTAGTGGTCTGAGTCCCAGTTTCTCAGTATTTAACCTTCTTAAAGTCCTCTATTTCCTTCATTTTATTCCTTGAGAGGTGAGGAAATCTTACCAAAATCACACAGCAGGTACTTGTCCCTGCTTGTTTTAGAAGGAATTTGCAGGGACAGTCAGACACCCTGGGGCCTTTGTTATTTTAGCAGTGAGAAGCAGAAGGTCTAGCCAGGTGCTCTTTTGCCTTATAGATCATAAGGGCAGCCTTACAGCCTTGTAGTCACATTGTCTACTGAGAGCACTGTAGGGCTCTAGCAGGCTAGAACATGGCAAACATGGTTCTGGCAAGCCTTGCCCTTCCCCCATTCCATTGTACTTGATAAAAACTGTTAGATTACATCCTGTAAGCTAGCCACCAAGATCTAGTCCCTTATTTAATCACTTCCTCCCCCTAAGTCTGACTGCCAAGGTCCAACTATCAAAATATTGAAATCAAGCACTTAAAAGCCCCGCTTTGGCTACCCTATGTAATTTGTCCAATCAAAATTAACCACCTCATCAACACAGGGCTTCTCCTTTTACCTTTATAAACTTTCATTTGCCTACAGGCCATGGCTGTCTCTTCTCTAGCCAGTGCTTTGTGCTTCTGGGGCAAATATCTTTTTCCCCTTTCCCTTGTTCCTTTCCCCCTTTCCCTAGTCCCCTATCTCCTGTCTTAGTGTCTTATTCCCTGAGGGACAAATAAATCATTTTTTTTCTGAGAACTTGGTCTTGAGGTGTCCTGTCCTGGTCCCAGTCTTCTCAAGCTCTCTCCCCACAGAGGTGTCAAAGGCCCTCCTCTACTTCAGAAGACTATAGACAGAGAATGGAGACTTCTGATGGTACGTGTGCTAGAAGCAGGCATATACTGAGCATCCTATAAATGAACAAAAGTGGTGTTTTGCTGGGATCAGTTTAATAGTGCATTAGGAACAGAGAAACTGAAAATACTGACCTTTCAGCCATTTTGTTCTCTGTCTTGTCACTGGGTCCAGAACCAGTTCTTCTTAGGCTAGGGTTTCGTGGTCCCTCCACCAGTCTATAGCTTTGAGGCTCATAGCAGTTAGACCTAGGCACTTAGGCCTGGCTGGAGCATGAGCAAGACCTGACTTCACCACAAGCCTGTCTTTCATTGATCCCTTATGAACCATGTGGGTCATGCCCTTGGTTTGTTAGAAAGGTTCAGTTCTGGTAACATGCTATGTGATTTCTGGGTTTCTCCCTTTTGCAGGAGAGGGAGTAGAACCCAGGGAGAAGAGCTCTTGTTCAGTCACGTGCCCAGTGATCTTGAGTTGGCCATTAGATGTGGCTGACTCCACATGCACCTCATCCCTAAGCTAACTGAGTAAACTGCTGAGCAGAGGTGTGGGCTTAGCCATGTACAGCCTGTATTTCAAATCTAACCCCTCCTGATTTGCACTAATTATCTCAAATGTTGCCCAGGAGCATGAACTACATCTTTTGTGTGTTTGATCCTATCTCATAGCTGTTACACTTATGCAAAGTCAGGAGTCAGGAGGTGCTAATCCAGCCACCACAACAGAGCTAAGTAGAGGAAGGTCTTTTGAAATGGCACAGAAGTGCTGTTTCCTCACTAAGGAAGCAGAGCTTAACTTAGGTGGCTACAACCGTCTGCAAATTTTAATTCAATCTCTGCAGCTGCTAATGTGCTTGTTGCTCAAAGAATAGACATTAATTGACAACACCAAAATAAGTAACATGTAGATGAAAGCAAACAAAGCTTTAAAGGAGGAGAAATACAGCAAAAGAATGAAATTTAAAATGTAGGAGGTTGAATAGTGGTTTCCACATTCCATGAAAATGACATCAAAAGACTTTTCAAAATATTTAACTTATGGTAAAGATACAGTTTGGAATCATCTGGGCTTCCATCCTCATGTCTCTGTGATCAACATCAGAAGTGATAAATGAGAAGAGGAAAGATGTACTCCAAAAAGGATGCAGGAAGTGCCTGAGGGAAGATCAGCCTATCTTCTATAGGGAAACATACTGAACCCCAGAGGGATGATGGGTCAGGTCAACAGGAGGCTAAGCTCTGGCCTGGGTTGAGTTGTATAACCTCCAAATATATGTTACAATTTCAACCCCTAGTGCCTTCAAACTGTGGCTTCATTTTGAAATAGGACCATTTCAGACATAATTAGTTAAGGCCATGCTGATGTAGGGTGAGCCCCCAATCCAATATGATTAGTGACCTAATAAAAGTAGAAAGACAAGGAAGGTACATGAAAAGTCAAACAATACAAAAAGGCAGACAAAGGAACAAGTTACTTGAGACAGTCAGTGCAGGCTTTTATTTGGGGGGAAATCTGTAGAGGGATCTCTTTAAGGATCAAACCCTGACCCTGGAGGCCAGAAGGCCCAGGATGACTAACTCAGCTGCCATCTGTGCCCAGATCCAGAGCTTTGAGTTGGTCTACCCCAACATATTCCATCAATGAGCTGCTGGAACATGTAGAACTAATCCTTCAGAACCAGATGTCATTACTGAATAGGGCCAGTGCTAGGCCCAACAGCCAGCCCACAACATGGAACCACTGGTGCTGTAGCCTGCATTGCTTGTCCTGCTGGAGAGGGAGATTGCAGGGCAGTGGCCCTGCCCACAGGCTACAAACACAAAAGTCAAGCCTAGTGAACCTTGGGACAACAGATATCAAGGGAAGGAAGGTATGCAGCAGCTAAAAGCTCCCATGAAACTTGCCCCCAGATGCCCTGACTAGCCACATCACCCTGGCTGTGGGCAATAATAGGATATCTAAGACTAGTCTCAGTAGTGGTCCAGAATTTATGGTGTTTCATAAACCAGAAATCTTGAACCAGACCAATGACTTGTAATGAATATTTGAATGTAAGGCTGTTTGGGCAAAAATATATACTATATGGCACACTTCGGTTTCCAAAGTCAATACAACAAATGAGTATGTGATGGAGAGGTGGAAAAGATGGAGGAACTGAGTGGTGAGTTCCTAGCAGGTATGACAGAAGGCTGTGGTGGATGGGGTAATATGTCATTGCTGAGTAGAGCTGACAGCGTGCAGCAGCATGGAGCAGGCGCAGACTAGCCCCACATGATCACCCTGGTTCTGAGCAACAACAGGAAGTCTGAGGTGAATGGTTCGTTTTCTGGAATGGACCTCCTCAAAAGACCTCTATGGTCTATGCTACCCCTAGAGCCCAGGTTAGTATTTGTGGTCTTATGCCTCAGGCTGTGTTGAAGCCCAAGATTCATGCGGATGTTCATGGTCTGGGCTGCCACTGGAGGCTATGTGAATATCTGAGGTCCATGTTACCACTATTGGTCATGTGGACATTTGTAGTCTGAGCTACTGCAGAAGGTCTTATTAGTGTTCATGGTCCAGGTTGCCACCAGAGGCCATGTTGATATGAGTGGCCTATGCAGCCACCTGAAGGTCCTTGTTGATGTCCTTCATCTGTGCTGCCTCCAAGGCTCATGTTTGGGTTTGTGGTCCTGCTTTGGCCTGTATCGATGTTTGGGCTGTATCGATGTCCATGGCCCGTGTTACCACTGAGGGCCATGTGGATATCCAAGGTTTATTCAGCCACCCTAGGACATGATGATGTCTGTGGAAGTCCATGGTTTCCACACAAAACCATGTGGAAATCCATGGTCTGTAGTCCTAATTACTGTAAAGAGCAAAAAAGCTACTTTGGTAGAGCTACAGACTCACAATTGAGAAAGAGGTTCTGTGACAACCTCTATCCCCATCCCCCCCCCCACCCCCCCCCCCCGAAAAAAAAGAAACAGACTAGACAGAAAGCCAAGGAAGAAAACTCTCGAAAATACTGGTAAGGAGGCCCAAGTGCTTGCTCACCAACTCTGCTACCATCTGGGTCCAGATCCACCACTTTGAGTCAGTCTACCACAACATCTACCCCATCTATGAGCTGGTGGAGTTAGTGGAAGAGCCGGTCCTACAGAATTAGATGTCATTACTGCATAGGGCCAGTCCTTGACCCACTTGGCAGCCCTCAGCATGAAGCTGGTGTGGCTCAGCCCAAGCTGCTTGCTCTACTGGGAGACAAAGAGCACGGGGCAGTGGTACTGCCTGTAGCCTACAAGCACTAACATTGGTCCAGGAGAGCCTCAGGGCAGCTGATATAGAGGGCAGGGATTTGTGTGGCAAACTGGAGCTCTCACAAAACCTGCCCCCAGTCACCCTGCCTATCCACAAGATCACCCTGATTCTGGGCAATAGCAGGATATCTGAAATGAGTCAGTGGTAGTCCAGTATTTATGGTGTGTCAGAGGCCAGAAACCTTGAACTAGACCAATGACACGTTGCAATAAATTTTTTCATGTAAAGCTGTTTGAACAAAAGAAAAAAAATACCATGTGACACACTGCAGTTTCCAATGCCAGATGAATATGAGATAAGAAGGGAAAAGATGGAGGAACTGAGCAGTGACTGAGTGGTGAAAAGAGGTGGAACTGGAGACATAATGGAAGTAATAGGTGAGAGACAGGCCTACGATACCATGGCATTGCCCCCAACCCAGCTCCTAAACACACTGCCCAGCTGCGTGATTGCCCTGGTTCTGAACAACAGGATGTCCAAGATGAAGAATGGTTCATTTTCTGGATTAGAACTACTTGAAATACCTCTGTGTTCCATGCTGCCCCTGGAGGCCACTTTGGTATCTGTGGTCTGCCGCTCCAGGCCATGTTGCACCTAGAGGTTCATGTGAATGTCCATGGTCCTACAGCAACTGGGAGCAGTATTGACATTGCTGACCCGAGTTACCACCAAAGGACATACAATGGATGTCCTTAGCCTGGGTTGGTGCCTGAAACCACATTGATGTGTGTGGGCCATACTGCCACAGGGAGGGGGTGGATGTATTGATAGGAGTGGCCTAGATTGCCACCTGAGCCCATGTGAAGGTCATGGTCCATGCTGCCACCAAGGGCCATGTCTGGGTCCATGGTCCTCATGCAGCCAGGGTCTGTGTTGATGTACATGGCCTATGCTACCATTGAAGGCCATGTGGATGTCAGTGATCTGTACTACCACTGGAGACCATGCTGGGGTCCTTAGCACATGTTCATGCTGTTCACCATATAGATGTTCATGGTCTGTGCTATTATCAGAAACCATGTGTAAGTACAAGATACATGCTCCCACTGACTCTAAAGGGCAAGGAAGCTACTTTTGCCATGGTATTGATGGCTCACAGTTAAGAAAAGGACAACAGGCTTCTGGGACAACTCCTACCTCCACCCATACCTCCTCAAAAAAGTAACTGCCTAGAGAGAAAACCATCGAAGTGAACTCTTAACAGTTGTGATAGGGATGCTGAAGTGTAGCTCTCCACAATTGATGGCTTTCTGGCAGGGTTTCTGGTGGAGAAGGACTCTTTAAGGGACCAGCCATCAGGAGGCTCCAATGAGTGTATGGGAAACACAAATTAGATATGGGTTTTTGTTTTGTTGTTTTTTTTTTCTTTTTTGGGGTGGGGGTCAAAGGGTAGGGGTGAATCTGAGAACACTGGGAAGAGAGTATACTGGGGGGGTTCTTGCTGTGAAAGTCCCAAGTAGACAATAAAACTGTTATAGAAAAAATACTGGTTAGTATGCTGAAGTGTAGCTCTCCACAACTGATGGCTTTTGGCAGAGGTGCAGGTGGACAAGGACTCAGTTTTCTTTAAGGGACAGGCCACTGTGAGTTTGACCATGCTCCAGTGAGTATATGGAGAACAAAAGTTGGATTTAGTTCTTGTTTCATTTTTGTTTTTTCTGGTTTTCCTTTTTTTGGGGGGTGAGGGGGGGAGGATCACAAGGATGTAGGGTAGACCTGGAAGGACTGGGAAGGGAGTGTGATTAGGGTGCATGGTATAAAATTACCAAATAATAAATAAAAATATTATGTTTGAAAGAAAAAAGAATGAAAGCCTGTCCTGATTACAGGTCTGAGTAGTTACAGGACAGGAAGAGAGGGCAGGAAAGGAGGGTGAAAAGTGTCTTCTGGGCCCTGACATTGGCTGTTGCTAGGAGTGACCAGTGAGCAGTGAGTTAAAGAATGTCAGGTGGTTGACAGACATCTCAGATGGCCAGCCTGCAGGGAGCTTGGGTGACAGGGAAGTAGGAAGACAAGCCTGGAATACTGTTTACTGTGGTTGGTTTCAGGAAACTGCTCCTCCTCAGAGCTCTACTGCACTTTCTGTTTGGAGCATTTTTACCTCTGTGATGTTGCCTTCTCAGTCAAGCCTCTGTTGGTCCCACATTTATAATCATCATCTGTGCCCTACATGTGTGATTGCACTTTGCTGGCGTGGTGTTATGCCATTTTTGTATGTGTTATCCTCACTATTGATCATCTGTTTTCCCCCCACAGCCTGTAAACTCCACAAGGCCAAAGATGTCATCTGTCTTACTCACCTAAAGTACTGTCTGGTACCTAGTAAGCACTCAGTAAATATTTCTTGACAAATGATGCTCTCACTATGCTACATCCAGGTCCAGGTATAGAGGGACTGATGTATGTCCTTATGTAGTTCGGGACATTGTAAGAACCCAACATAAGCAGACACCTTAGCTCAGATGCCGACAGCAACAATGGCTGATGACACAGCCTAGAGAGGAGGGAGTGAGTTGGTTTTTTTCTGAACTGAGTGGTTGGAGGACCTTCAAAGGAGGTGTGACCTGAACTTAGTGGCAGGTCCAGGTAGGAAGCCTGGCCAAAGGGCCCAATGTGCAGAAGCACAGAAATAAAGAAGTCTCGGGTGATTTACCATGCTGGTGCTGTAAGTGAAGTGAGAAGGGCAAAGACTGGGGTGGAAGAGAAGCTGGAACAGCAGCTAGGCCTGAGCACCTGAGCTCTATGCCTTGGAGAGCAGTATTCTCCCCGAACATTTCCAAGAGAAAGGTGCTGAACAGGCAGAGGCAAAACTTCTCAGACAAATTAAAAAGATGATGTATAGAACACCAGCATTCAGCTCTCTCCAGATGCAATATGCTCCTAATGCCATGTCTTCCCTTGCATGGTAGACTGTATGCCCTCAAACTGTGAGTCAAAACAAACCCCTCCCTGCTGAAGTTGCTTCTTATTGTATGTGTCCACTTTGAGACCCTGGACCCACATGTCACTTAGTTAGTGGTCATCCTTGGGCACAGCAGGCAGAGTCCCATTTCCCTCAAACCCTATCAGTCCAGCCACACCACATTGAACCCTTGGTAGGAACCAGCTCAAGCCGGTTTATTCAATGAGGGAGATTCAGTGTCTTATAACTGACTGAATGGGTGAGAGGAGACAGACCTTGGAGGAAGGTGGGGCCAGGGTCGCACTACTCTTCCTCTTTCCTTATGGCCATCAGCTGATTGCCCACTCACCTAAGAGAACTGTCAGGGAAGTGAGGTAGATCATGGTCAGAGGTAGATGGGACAGGGATGTTACAAACTGTACCTGTTTCCGGTCTCCTATCCTCCTAGCAACGTAACAGGGAACAAGAAGGGATCCGAAACTTCAGTGAGAAAACCCCTGTGTATTTCTGTGATAGGGGAAATCTTTGCTGGAATTGGTTTGAGTAGATCCCTGTAGCAGCCTCAATCAGAGGTAACAGCACTGTTATATCCATGGAAAGAGGAAGGGAAGAACCCATGAGATAGGAAACATGAACTTGGAAGGGAATGGGCAAGTAGGAAGACATCTTTTATTCTCATGAGGCCTCCAGTACCTTCCCTGGTGCTCTTAGACAGCTGCATGAAGTAAGAGCTAACGTGACAAATTGGTGATGGGCACCCAGCATAACGTGAAAATGTTTATCATAGAAACAATACTAAAAGTAAAAAAGAAAAAAAATTAGACTTCACACCAACATCATAATTTTAGAAATTAATTAAGAATAAAAAGAAGATGCATCTCAAAGGAAGGGAGAAGTCTAATTTCAACAGACAGTAATTAATTCCTCTGTTCAGGGATTCATTAACATGCCAGAAGCACAAATTGCTCCTTTACTGGCCCTGCAATCCCCTGGGGACCCTTCCAAGATATTGGTGCTCTCTGAGGGTCCACAGTCAGGAAGATGTTTCTGAGGATCAGGGAACAGGACTTGCTGTTGGCTATGTTGCTTGGGTTTTTGGCCCCTTTGTAGTGTGGCTGTGGGTATCCTGACTCTACATATTACCGTGGTCAGGCAATGGGCACTTGGGTCTGAGCACCCACTCTGCTTCTGGACCCTGGCTGGTTTCTGAAAGGCTCACAGTTGCCTTTACTGGCTCACAGTGAGATGGAAAAGGCAGCCCTGCTTTCAAAGCATTCACCAGTGTACTGTGACTGGAAAAGGCACAATGTGGTGTGCAGAGAGGAGCTAAGTCCAGAGAGGAGTCTAAGGACCATGAAACATTGTGTGAGGAAGAAGCTGAGCAGCCAAGTGCAAGTGGAGAGGACAAATGCTGGAGCCTTGACTTTACCCTGAGGCCACAGGACTCAACAAAGGGCCTACGGCAAAAGTGTGGCTAGTATGTCAAGAGAGAGACAACATCTTAGAAACCCACCATTGTGTTCATTATACACTTAGTCCCCTCCCTGCAGTCCACAGAAGACATTGCTTATTTTTATTTATTTTTTTTCCTAAATATGGCTTAACATAAAAATTATCCATATCTATATCATGTAACATGTGATATTTTGTTACCTATATACTTTATCTCATTTAAATTAGATTAAATATGTCCATCTCCTCAGACATCCATGTTATCATCATGTCATCATCATAGTGAGCTCTTCCAAGCCCTTTCATTTCACTTTATGAAACATGCAGTATATAACAATCATTTACAACTCCCTACTCTGAAGCAGCCACAGAGTAGTTTATTCTGATCAGTCTGTAACTTGAGTCCCAATGATCAACCAATAATTTCTAGTCCCTCCAAGTTTCCAGCCTGAATACATTTCTTCTTTAAAGGAAAAAAAAAAAACCTTCATTTGAAACAAATCCTAGATGTATAGAATGTTTCAGATAGGATATGAAGGGATTTGCTTTGATCCACCTGACAGCAGCATCCATTGGAATCCTTTCACAGCACTGGTCCAAACACAGCTTTCCACTGCGTGTTATTTCACGTCAGTAGCAGTTACCCTCCACCACAGAACTTTCCTCCCAATGCCAGTATATTGATGGAATATTGACTATCTCCAAGGTATCTGATTGCTTGTGCTTGACATCTGTCATGAGCTTAAGTGTGAGCAGTGAGATGTGGGGTGACCAGAAGAGAGTTCCTGAGACCTCATGTCAGGAGAGATATTCTGTGTCTGCCACCATAATTTCACAAGAAGGCTAACACCAGAGGGAATACATGGGGGTCACCTCAGAGGTTGTCATCACAATCACGAAATTTACACTGACCCCATCATCTGACCCTTTGATCCCACCCCAAGTTTTCCCAAATGTGCCAATAATGTCCTTCCTAGAAAAAACATCCAGGTTCAGGATCATCGGTATTATCTCTGTGGGGTATGTGTGTGTGTGTGTGTGTGTGTGTGTGTGTGTGGTGTGTGTGTGTGTGTGTGTGTGTGTGCTTTCACAGTTGTGTGTGCCATGACATTCAGTGTCAATCAGAAGACAACTTTTGTTGCCAGTCCTCACCTTCCACCTTGTTTGAGACAGGATTCCTTTCACTGTTGTGTATGCCTCACTAGCTGGCCTGAGAGTTTCTGGAGATTCTCCTGTCTTCATGTCTCATCTCACAGTCTTAAGAATACTAATATCACAGTTGCATGTGACTGCTTTTGGCTTTATCATATCTGAGGATACAAACTCAGAGCCTCTTACTTGTATGGCAAGAGCTGTACATACAGAGCCATATGTCCAGCCCTCACTTTTCTGTCTTGAATGTCCTCCAGCCTGGACTTGTTCATCAGTCTTGTCTCAGCATTCATGACTTTGCCCCCTTTACATGTGCTCTCCAGCTATCCATCTGCTTGGGGTGTCTGATGCTTTGTGATTAGATCCAGACGATGCCACCTGTACATCTCAGTAACCTTCAGGCCGCATGAGTTTACATATACTGCATTACAAATGGTGTTCACTTGGTTGCCTTATCATGTGGCATCTGTATGACTCTATCACCATGGAGCCATGACTTATCCTTGGTTAATTGCAAGTAATTATTTGGTGGTAAAGGTGGTGCTTTGAAGTGTTGTAAAATATCCCATTCTTCTTCAGACCCTCAGGCACTTCAACTGTTTATTGATACAACCATACTTGTATTTCCTAATTCACATAGGGATTATGACCCAATGCCATCATCATTTCCACTGATGCTTACCCTGTTCAGAGAAAGCCAGCAGGAGTCTCTGAAAGGTGGCTCCTGGGCTTCCTACCTAGGGTTTTCTACCTTTGTAAACACTTTTGCTTCAACATTCTCACAGAGCCCCAGCACCCCATGACTGTGGATCTCACCATCTGTTTCAAGAAGTGAAAAGATCCTTTACTTTCTTCTGTGGCCTCAAGCTGCCCCTTTGCCAGATGTTCCCCGCACCTGACATCCAACACCCTGGTGGGAAGACAGCAGTGTATTGCTCAGCTCAACCTTCACTCTTTGTGGACTGGGAAAGAGTGGTGGTTCCCTATAAGGCACAGGTACATCATTATAGATAGATACCCTATGCGGCTCAGGTGGAGCCATCAGACCCAAGAGGACCCAAGATGCTATCTGCTGCTGACAGGCCAGAGAGGGGAAGGCCCTTGCCCAGCAGCACACAGCATGTTAGTAACAGAGGAGTGCTGAGACCCTAACTTCTTTCCTAGGCCAGACACTGGAATACTGGGAATGTGGTAGGCATGTTGGGCTGGATAGAGTAGAAGTCATTGAAGGAGGGGTAAGTGCAGAAGAACTCTAGACCCTTGAGTGATACCTTCATCTCTGAAGTCTCCTCCTAGTCTCCCCGGCCCTCTGCTACCTATGGTACCCATTCCCTTTGCAGAAAGGGAGGTGGGGAGAGGTTCTATCAAGCAGGTGCTGCCAGGTATCTTGGGGAAAGAGTGAAAGACCAGATTTTCAGGCTTTAGAAGATGTACAGTTAAGATGGCCATGATGACACATTCCTGTAACCCCAGTACTCAGGAGAGTGAGGCAGAAAGAAGGCTGCCAGCTTGAGCTACAGAATGAGACCTTAGATCATGTCTAAAAAAGAAATTAAAAAATATAAACAAGGAAATACAAAGTATAAAACTACATATTTACTTTCTAGGGCTGGGGGATTGGAAGGAGTCGAGAGCCTTCTGGAAGGATATGACTGAGATCATAGCTTTATTTTGCCCATTCTGTAGGAATCTGCCATATATAATCATGAGGAGATGGGCCAGGGAGAAAAGTATGATCTTCAGTAAGGGGCAGAGACATAAAGGACTGCAACTCTGGAAATGGTGTTGCCTTTATCGGGGATGCTCCATATAGGTGTGGTCATCACTTGGGCTGAGCCATATGGTACCCTGCATATATGGCTATCAACCAAGAGATCCATAGGCTAACTGTGTCCGGTGGTCAAAGATTCCTACAGAATGGGCAAAATAAAGTAGATTGAATGGTCAGCTGTGAAAAACCAGATTACAGGCTGAAGTCGATTCTGGTACCCTGGGGTGCGATACTATCCAAAAAACCAATCTTAGAGAATTTTTAGTGAACCAGAGATATGCTCACAATATAACAATTACCAGAACAAGCAGGATGCAATATGAGACCCAGGTCAAGGGGTGTTTGTGAAACAGAGGCAGAGTCCACCAACATGTTAGCAGGGCTTAAATCTGGATCGTAGGATTGTCGGAGACCTTTATTCCCTTCCTTATTTTTCTGTGTTCTCTTCAGTAAACAATATTACTTATATTGCCTACAATAAAATATTATAAGAAACAGTATTACTTTTATAATAAGAAAAAAGAAGCTCATAAAAGTTTACAAAAGAAATAAGGTACCATGTAATTTTTAGGTGACATGTTCCCTTTTTTCTACAGTGACATGTCTTACAGTAACCAAAGCCCAGACTTCCTGATTCAGAGCCTGCTTCTCTCCAAACTCACACCGCCTCTGTAACATGCCGGTAGCGTTTCTACATGTTCAGGAGAGTTAAGGATGAGCTGGCTGGGAGGTGAGGTGCCTGGTAGGAAGATGAGGAAGGGATGGGAGGAGAAAACATCCAAAAATCTGGAGTGGTAATTTAAGCTACCCCCAAACCAGACATGGATGTTCTCTATAGAATTTGGTGAAGGGCCACAGTAGTCTGTTCACTTCATGACATCACCTCCTTGGGAAGCAGGCACTGGTGGGTGTTGGGGAGAATTAAGAGTGCAGTGTGTAGCCAGAACACAGCTCTAAAATAATTGACCAGTCATTATAGAAAGTAAAATGCAATATTGCTTACACTGTACATGGCATGGTCATTGTAGAGATGAAATTCTAGCAGGTATAGTTACCTGCACAAAAGCCTGGAACTGTCTGAATGGGCAGAGGCAGAGAAGACATTGGTAGTTAATGGCTCCTGGGGTAGGACTGTTATTTCCTCCACTAGTATAGTTTCTCCATGATTAGCTGCCTATACTCTAGTAAATAATCCTCCCACCCATACTAATGTAAGCAACGCTCATTTAACTTGATGGGGTGCCATGCCAGCTGTTTCCAACTCCTTTGGATGCTGGTGAGCTCTCAGGAAGGAGCCCAGGCTTGTCTCACAAGCATGCAGCCTGTGGTTCACAAAGCCTGGCTTCCCATAGGCTGGCTTTCTGTCTGTCTTTTTCCCAACAAAATGGAAATTCACCAGACAAGGTAAAACCATGGAGGTCACTGTGAGCTTCTGGACCACACAGGCTCAGATTGTCAGCTGGGACGTGGCTGGGCAACATCTGGAGGATCGACTCAGTAAGCCCCAGTCTTTCTCAGATTGCCTTTCTGTGTCTTCCTGAACATGTCTAAGTAAACAGTCCCAGGGTTGGGGTTGGGCTATGTCAAATGAAGTTCCTGTGGTCCATGAGGCAGATTACCCTACTTAACTACCTGGAGAAAGAGGGTGCTATTGCTTAGATATGAAATATCCCCTATGGGCGTATGTTTTGGAACAAATGCACCCAGCCCATGATGCTGTTTTTGAAGGTTGTGGAACCATTTGTATATGGGACCTACATGGCTGTTCCGAAGCCATAGAAAGTAAGTACAGAGCTGGAAGGCTTTGGAATGGCCCCTCTCTGCTCTAGTTCTCTTCTCCCTGGTCAATGGCATGTGAGAAGTCACTGCTTCTGCTTCCACAGGCATGAGACCCATTTCCATGCCCCCGTGCCTTCCCTGTCAGGATGGACTGTATCTGCTCAGCCAAGAGCCACAATAACCCACTCTTACTTCATGTTGCTTTTGCTGTGTTTGTTAGCAACAGTAAGAGAAGTAGCTAACACAGAGGAGCTCTGTCACCACACCAGAATAGATGTCCCACAATCAAACTTTTAAATGTTCTAATTCCATTGCTTGAGTTACTGCCTTCAGGAGGGAATCTGTTGCTTCCACATGTATGAGATTAAAGAATGAAGCACTTCATTGTTGTGCCCTTCAATCCCTCACTGAGATTTCCAAACATGGGATTCTTACACTTTGTACTGATTGCCTTTGTATGTTCTAATCACATGTTATGGCTAGGGTTCTTGACTTACTCCTTTTCGTTTGAAAGTACTTCTCTCTGCTTTGAAAAACAAAGAAATAAGTATACTTACATTTTCCTCTGTGTCTTTTGCCCATGTCTGATTCTTGTTAAATAATTATTCTTGCATTGTCAAGGTTCATAACACTTATATTCACTCTGTTACCATAGTGGTCTTTTGTAATTTCTCTATGGTTTGGCTCTAAAATTTTAAACCCAATAAAAATATCATTTATGTGCTTTATATTATGTGAATATTCACTGCAGAGGTGAGCAGAATGGTGAAGTGTGCAGGGAACCGAGTGTATTGTGTTTTGAAGTCTTCTCTGCTTCATTGGAGTATTCTAAATGCTGGAGACTGACTGGCTCTTCCCATGATGCTGATTCATTTACAAGAGCCCTTGCTTCCTAAGTCTATTCTCAAAATGTTTTACAGTGTCCAGTTCAGGGTGGTTAGTACATTAATGATACTGAGCATCTATCACCAGAACACTTTCATTTCCCTAAAACAAAACACTGTCACTCCTCAGTCCTTTGCCCATAGAGCCCTTGACAACTATTCATCTGCTTTCAGTCTCTGTGAATTTGTCTCTTCTGAACATTAATATAAACAAAATCATTTTATATGTGTGTCTGATTTTCCCCACATAAGATAATGTCTTCAAGGTTCATCTGTCATTCATGTTCTTTCTTTTTTATAGCTGCATCTTATTCCATTGTATAGATATACCACATTTTATTTACCCATTCATTTTAATTATATTTGTCATTCTGGAAAAACACCTGACAGGAAGGTCTTAAAGGAATGAATTATTTATTTTTCACATAGTCTCGGAGGGTTCTACCCACCCTGGGAGAGGAAGCAACTTGGTCCAACCACATGATTCACATCTTGGCAGGTCAGGAAGGAAAAAGAGAGAGAGAGAGGCTCTGAGCTGGCTTTCTCTTTATCCTCTTATTCTATCCAAGCCCCAGGCTTAGGACAGAGGTACCCATCCATGTTCAAGGTAGGTCTTCTCCCTTCGAATATCCCTCTCTGGAAACATTATCATGGACATCCCATGTGATGTGCCTCAATTTCTTAGGGGTTCTAAATTAGTCAAGTTGAGTGAATTGGTGACCAGCACTTCATCACTTTATGTATTGACAGATTTTTGTTTTCATCTATCTTAGGTTTTCATCTATCTATTGCTGTGATGAAATACCAAGACAAAAACAAGTTGGGGAAGAAAGAGTTTATTCAATTTGTGCTTCCACATTACTGTTCATCATCAAAGAAAGTCAAGATAGGAACTCAAGCAGGGTAGGAACCTGGAGGCAAGAGTTTATGTGGAAGCCATAGACAGAGGTACTCCTTACTGGCTTGCTCCCCATGGTTTGCTGAGCCTGTTTTCTTATAGTAGACAGGACTACCACCCAGGGATAGCACCACCCATAATGGGCTGGGCCCTCCCCTATCAATCATTAATTAAGAAAATGCCCTACAGGCTTTCCTACAGACCAATTTTATGAAGGCATTTTTCTCAATTGAGGCTCTAGTGTGTGTGTGAAGTTGATACAAATCTAGTCAGTACACCATCTTTTGGGTGCTGTGAGCATTTTGTGCACATATCTGAAGCCCCTATGAATGAAAGCATTGGATCTCACAGTAAGTCTATGGTTAATTTATTGAGGAAATGCCCATCAGTTTTCTACAGTAGCTGCACAAGTTTGTAGTTATATGGTTAAAGGTGCCAATTTCTCCACTTTCTCTAGTATTTTCTATACCTTTTCCACTCTTTGATCATAGCTGCCCTAATTTGTGTGCATATGTGTGACTGTATGTACATGTGGTGTGTGTGTGTGTGCATGATGAATGCTCATGCATACACATAGGCATTTATATACATGCACATGCCTATACAGAGAACAAAGCAGTACTTTGTGTATCCTTCTCTATGACTCTTCACCTTATTACCTTGAGGAAGGGTCTCTCTGTGAACCTGGAGTTGAGCTGGGAGGAAACAAGCCCCAGTGACCTTCCTATCCCTATTCTCATAGAGCTGGCGTTACAGGTGAGCAGATGACCATGTCCAGCATTTTATGTGGACCCCGGGGATTCAGATTCAGGTGCTTATGCCTGTGCAACAAGCTGTCTTATCCATGGAGCCATATCCCCATCTCATGTTAGGTATCGTTGAGAATAAAATCTTTGTCTTCTGCTCCTCCTCTCATTCAGTAGTTTGACTTTGTGTAGAATCCTGACATAAAGTCACTTTCCTGTAGAACATAGGAGCTGGATGGATGTGGGTAGGATGTATCATAGCCTCCCCTGAAACATCTAGGTCATAACACCTAGAACCTTTGGGTGTTTCCTCTTCTATGGCAAAAAGGTGACTTTGGAGGTATGACTAGAGGCTCTGAGCTGAGAAGAATATTTTGGATGACCCAGGAGGGCCTTAAATATATGACAAGTGCTCTTATGAGGGAGTCAGGGAGGGATTTGTCTGTTGGCCCCCACATCACACTTGCCTGGCAAATCCCAGGCATTGCATAATCTTGTCCCAAAGTACCTCAGTATATGCTTCTAGAATTGGTGCACCTTGATAATAATCAAATATTTCTGTAATACTTTCTTGGTTCATTTGTTGTTATGTCCTTCCCCCCCCCCCCCTACCAAATTCTTAGATTCCTTAAAAGCAGAGCACAGGCTGGCTCTTTTGGTACCTGTTTATCTTAACTGAATTGTGTGGCATATTTTTCCTAGTTTGCACTGATACAAAGTCTGCATTCCTAACACTGCCTGGACCAAGCTATTGTTTTTCTACTCCCATATGTTCTCAAGCATAGTAACAAAGCAGGGTGCACACTTGATGGAGGAAACATTGCCTGAGGAGGCAGCAGAGCTGAGTTCTGATGTCATGAGCTACTTTTCAGCCCATACTGCATTGGCTTCTTGGATGCTGCTTGTTGCAGGACTTGGGGCACTCTTGATTTGGTCTATTCAGCAACAGGTGAGAGAGGGGATTGTGACGTGTATGAGTGCAATATCTTAAGAATATCAATAGCTGAGATGTGTTTCTTGTATGCAGCAAAATGATGCATCTTGTTTTCGAATCCATTCTGTATGTCTGTATCTTCTTATTGGGCAATTGAGTCCATTGATGTTGATAGATATTAATGACCAATGATTGTTGCATCCTGTTATTTTGGTGTGGGTTGTGGTAGGTGTGTGTGTGTGTGTGTGTGTGTGTGTGTGTGTGTGTGTGTGTGTGTTTAACTTCTTTTGGTTTTGGGGTTATTTATTTCCTGTGCTTTCTTGGGTGTAGTTATCCTCCTTGGGTTGGAGTTTTCCTTCTAATACCTTCTGTAGGGCTGGGTTTGTAGATAGGTATTGTTTAAATTTGGTTTCGTTGTGGAAAATTTTGTTTTCTCTGTCTATAGTGATCAAAAGTTTTGCTGGGTAAAGTAGTTTGGGATGGCATGTGTGGTCTCATAGAGCCTGCAGGATATCTGTCCAGTTTTAAGAGTCTCTGTTGAGAAGTTGGGTGTAATTCTGATAGGTCTACCTTTATATATTACTTGGCCTTTTTCCCTTGTGGCTTTTAATATTCTTTCTTTGGTCTTCATGTTCAGTGTTTTGATTATTATGTGGCAGGTAGAATTTCTTTTTTGGTCCAATCTATTTGGTGTTTTGTAGGCTTCTTGTATGTTTATAGGTATCTCTTTCTTTAGGTTGGGGAAATTTTCTTCTATAATTTTGTTGAAAATATTTTTTGGTCCTTGGAGCTTGAAACCTTTTCCTTCTTCTACTCCTATTATCCTTAGATTTGGTCTTTTCATAGTGTCCCAGATTTCTTGAATGTTTTTCTTGAATCCCTATAAGCAGGGAAGATACAATAGACATTCGAAATGCATGGAGAGAAGGATCTAGACAAGAACCCAACATTACTATCATCTGAGAGACATTATCCAACAGATTATTAGGCAAAAATCAGGGTGTCTTGAAGAAAAGTTAGGGGAAGGTTTGAGGAAGCTGGAGAGATCAAGGACTCCACAGGACGATCCACCTAACCAGTTAACTCGGACACAAGGGGGTGCAAAGAACTGATCCACCATGCAAAGAGCTTGCAAGGACTGGGCCCTAGATCCATTACACATATGAAGCTGGTGGGCTGCTTGGTCATCAAGTGGATCCCCTAACAAATGGAACAGGGTCTATCCAGACTTACATGATGTTGCCTTCCTCAGGAGTTCATGTTCTAACAGAGTAGCCTTAGCTTGCCTCTGGGGAAGAGGAGACACTTGGTCCTGATGAGGTTTGATATACCAGAGTGGGTTGGTACTGGATGGCAGGGAGGATATTGGGGAAGTGGGAGGGAGTGGGGTGGGGATTGGAATGTAAAATAAAACAATTAAAAAAAAAAGAGTATCAATAGCCATGAAGATAGTTCATTGTATTAGATGAAGCCTGTGGGCCTGTGGGAGTCTGCCTTCAGGATATCTCCTGAAGACAGTCAGAGAACATGTGATCAAGTGGCACATGCTCTCTGGCCCTAGCATCATGTACAGGACTTAAGAAATGGTGCTTAGCAAATAGTTGTGACTACAGTATAGTTTCATATTCTTCAAGAAATGACTTGGGCCTTGTGAAAATGTAATTGACAATATTGTTGAAAAGTCAGAGGGTGGCTGGGACTCTATGAAGTGTTTTTTTTTTTTTTTCTGAATCTAAAGAAAATACTAAAACTTTGTGTGTGGCTTCACCTGAATAATAGATACAGTGACTTTTTATGAATTAGAGGGTGAAGTCATGAGGATAGAAAGGTAGAGATGGGCAGATAATTTGATGAATTATAAAGAGCTAAGTGAGGTAAAGAAGATGTGCCAGGATTCTGACAGGCAATAAAGTTATCAAAGCAGCCCAGTAAGTGATGGTGAAATGGACTTTGTGAGAAGTCAAACCCATGATATGCAGGACCACCTTAAAGGCTCCAAACCATCAAGAAATGGAAATAAAGGAGGGTCAGTGACAGATATTAGGATGGTTGTGTGGAAAACAGCCACACAGTCAGAACCAAAGCAAATATCAATGATGGGCTGTGTGAATCTAAAATCTGCTTCCTTCCAAATGAACAGACCTGTAGTTGGCTAAGTCCTGGACACCATGTTAAAACCGGAGATAAAGTAAAAGCAATTTGCAAAGATTCAAGACAGAAAAGAAAGGCATCTGAAATACAACCCAGGCAGGAACAGATTGGGCTGGCTTTGGACTAGATTGACATTTATGTGGACTGGGGCTTTTCTGTTCTTCCAAAGCACCATATAGTAAGAAACAAATAGTTTCTTCATTTATCACGTGCGACAGTAACCATCCTTCCTTGTAGGATTGTCAGATAATTCAGGGAAATATCTTATGACATTGTCTGGCCTAGACAATCTCTCAGAAGAATGAAAATGTTGGGGCTAGAGAAATAGACTTGGTCAGTGAAGTGTTTGCCTTTCAAGCATGAGGACCTGAGTTCATTCCCCTGAACCCATATAAAACCAAAGCCAGGTATGGTGTTGGATACTTGTAATCCTAGTGCTGGGGTAGGGATCAGAGGTAGGTGGATGCTTGGGGCTCACTGCCCAGCCAGATTGGCTTACTTGGTGAGTTCTATGCTAATGAGACTCTATGTAACTCATAAAACAAAGTTGATAACAACTGAGGAATGAAAGCCGAGGATGTCCTCTGGACTCTACAAGTATATTTATATGCACCACTACATGAACACACACACACACACACACACACACACACACACACACACACACATGCCATTCCTACCTAGGCCATTCTGAGGTAGAGACATCTTGGGGTATCTAGACAGGTTTTAGTATTTTAGTTAAATGAAGACAGTCATCCAGACTGAATGGATAGATGATGCCACCAAGTGAGTATTTGGACACAGAAAAGATGGGACCCACTATTAGTCTTATGGGCACTGTGGGACATCAGGCACCATCAAGTCACGGTTCTTCTATGGCTGTGTTTACCACTTGGCAATCTGCAGTCAAGTAGGTGTTTGACCATGACAAGTCTCTTTTTGTGATAATGCCTCCAACCCCATTCATGACCTAGCTCCAAGATCCTGGCCCAAATCATGGAGATATTGCCCATAGCAAGAGTATCTAGCATGGCCCCTGCTCAGGATGCTAGACTCCTGGTGCTCAGAAAGATCCTGGGTGTTTGTCAGGTCCCAGCCCATCAATATCCAGTAACCTTATGCTGGAAATTTTACTCTCACTTGTCATTAAGGCCATATTTTTTTTTGCTGGTCAGAGCAGACTAGTTGGGACCAGAACACTGAGGGTTGGGTGTGAGTTTTATGATTAGGAAAGTGTGCATTTCCATGTCATCTGACCTGGTTCTATTCTTCTCTAATCAGGGAGATAGAAAATTCCAGCATAACTATGCTGGGGCAAAGGACTTTTGAGGCTGGCCCTTTAAATGACTCCATTGCAGACAGTTCCTGGGAACTGAAGTCTCTGGATTTGCCCTGCCAGGGAAGAGTGAGTTTGAAGGAGCTCTGTTATCTGACCTCAATGTGTCAATCTCTTTTCCCCTGGAACCCATACTGAGCTTTTGTGTGGTGTTGCGCAACAACTTGGGATGTAGGTGAACGGTATGCCTGAAAGATACAGCCCTCAGTCTGGCTTTGACCTATACCAGTTTTGGATGTTGCCAAGTCTCTCTGTGTTCACAGTAAAAACCCAGTACCCACCAGTGGGCTCTAAGATATTAGCTCAGGAGCTTGAGGTCAGCAACTGTTACCTATGAGTGATGGCTCCAGGATGGTGGGGGTGATTCCTGGATGGTCACAGTACACATCCCCTGCATCCTTCTTTCTTTTTATTGCTTCTATTTCTACTGCTAGCAGAAAATCTCCCTCCTTGCTTCACAAGGTTACCATAGACATCCCTTGAAGCCAGCTCTATAAGCCCTTGAAAGGCCATGAAGCTCAAGGAAATGAGGTAACTATCATTTGTCTTTCTTTTCATGCAGTACATCTTCTCTTCCTCCTCCCCTTCCTTCTCTTTTTCCTCTTCCTCCTCCTTCTTTTGGTACAAATACAGTTAAAAGATGAGCTCCAACTATCTAGTTCCTGAGACCGGTGCATCGTTCTGTATTATAGATTGTTCTAGGGACCACACAGGTCCTTTGGCCAGTCCCTTTGTGACTCCTTTGGCTCCAGGTCTGGCTAGGATGGACCCTGACCATATGCTTTGCTGTATTGATGGGAGATAAGGGTCTTTGCTTTTGGAGAAGAAGATGTTCATGGAGAGAAGATGTTAGGTGATATCATGTGCTCTGGCTCTAGCATGATCTCTTGTGTGATGTAGATGCAACCCTGCAAGGTCGGGACCGTGGTGCTCTGTTTTAGGGATTTCCTTAACCTTACTGGGCCTCAGTTTTCTCCTCTGTAAAAGGGGGATACAAGCAGTCCTTATCTGAGTAATGAATGAAATCCCACAATGAAGCCCTAAGGACAGGAAGCAGGGTGTCCGGCCAGCACTTGGATTCAGACCATAGCCATGGTGGCCTGAGCATCTTTCTGAGCATGACAGGATGTGCAGGAGCAGTCTTCAGCAGGATTCAGTGAGATTCTAGAGCCAGCATCACTGGATTATCTGGAAGTAGGAAGAGGTGGAGGCAGCATGATACTCTTTGTATTGGAGCATGGGAAATAATAGCCTTGTATTCTGAGGCAGGGTAGCTCGGACACTGGGTAGCCCTCAGGCAATACACTCTTCAAAGCCTCTAGTGAATCTTTGGAGGTTGTAGGAGTGGTGCAGAGCCATTTTATGGGCTGGGCAACCTGTATGCCTGACACTCTGGAGTATGATCAGAATTCAAAAAATACAAATCCAACCACCTCTTTGAAACCTGCATCTCAGGGTCATGACTACCATTGACTGCTGAGGAAACTGAACCCAGAGATGTCTAGTGTCTCCCAACCTGTAAACTTCAAGAGCAGTACTCTTGCTTTCTCTACTGGCCAAAGTGGGAAGTTGGGACTCTGATATAAGGACTTCCTTTGCCATCCTACCTTGACTGGGCAGAGGTGACAAACACATCATTCCTACAGGTGAATCATTTCCCTAGCAAAACATAGTCTCTATTTAAGACTGGCCTTGAGATCATTGCTGTAGCAACCAAGTCCCCATAGCTGACTGTCTTGGGAAACTTAATGACCTATGAATGATAACAGATAATTTGCAAATTTGACATAATCGGTGCTGACCAATTTCAATTCAATTATTTGTTAATAAACACTAGGACCCTCATCTAGATTTTTCAGCTTACAAATTGGATATGAAAAGCTCAGGTCTGAATAGAGTAGAATACCTGCCTCATTTGAAGTTGAATATTTACAAAGCATTTTATTTTGGCAGGGCCCAGGAACACCCAAGGTTTACTTGCTGTTCATTTGCATTGTGAATATTTTAAAATACTAATTATCTGCAAAAGGTCAAATATTTGCTTTATCTATCTAATTCAATTTCCTAAAGGCCTTTGGGATTCAAATTAACGTCCTTGTAATATCTTCATTGAAAAAGAAGATTAATTATGCTTACATGGAACCTAATTTGGCTTATCAGACCTTTAATGTGGCAGCGATGGTGAGTGCATTTAAATTTAGGATTACGAGGGTGATCCTAGTTCCTTATTTGAGAGACTTTTAATATTTGTCATTATTTTTATGCATATCATTTTTCCCCCGCCTGCTCAGGAAAATTAAAATGTCGGTTCTGAAAGAAATAAACATTATGTATTGACATTGGCAATTATGTTTTGGTATTTAAGGATGCATAAAAAACTGCACACAGGGATTCAAATATAAATTTGCAGTTAATGTCCTTAGACAGAAGCTTGAGCTCTCCTCTCTGACTCACCTAACAGTGGAGAACGCCCTTTCTGTGGAGACTTGATTTTTAGGGTTACTCAAAGATGCTTCAAGTTTTGAGAAGATTCAAGTTTGGGGTCTGGGGGTTCTCTTCATTGTTGAGGCACCTTGTGACTACAGTTTATCAGCTTCTCCTGTGGCAGTAGCATGTTTACCCTGCTTTTCTCTTTGTAATGCAACCATTTCCTTAGGTAGCATTCCTCAGTGACAGGCCATATCTGACTTACAGGTGGAGGATCATATTGGTAACCCAGTGGTTGAAATGAACTATGTGTGGAGTTTTGATGCCTAAAAAGGTCAGTGGTGTCTTGAAGAGCATAGATATTGGGAGTCAAGAGTTTGTGGTTTTTGTATCTGTTGACTTTTGCTGCATAACAAATCATACCCAGGGGCTCAATTAATACAAGAACTACTTTTCAAGAGTCTATGGGTTGTCTTATAACTAATCTTTGCTAAATTTGTTTGTGTGTCTTACATCAGCAAACAAGGACATGGGGTTGGGGGTGGCTGATCTAGAATGGCCCTGAATAGGATGTTCAGTGTGTTTTCTCATTCTCTAGCATACAGACTTGGGGCTTTCATAAAAAAACAAGGGCTTGCTTGGGGGAGCAGAAACATGACAATGCTTTTTCAAACTTCTGCTTGAAGGTTGTTTGTAACTATCTTACTGGCTAAGGTAGACAGCTGAAAGAAAGGATGGTGGAATGCTCCTACATAATGTGTTTACCACAGATGTCCTTGAAGCCTTTCTCTTCTGAACTACCTGGACAGAGCTTCAAATTCTGTGTTCAGTCTCTTCACCTGTCCAATTTGGTGGGCACAGTCAGAGGCTTCATTGGTGTAACTGGGGTTCATTATGGTTTCTCAGGAATGCAAAGAATGTGGGATGATTGGAATGCTAAGAATGTGGGATGATCATCCAAGGAAGTACACAGCAGGTTCATTTATAATAGTAAACTGTCAGGGGCCAGGGAGATGGCTCAGTTGGTAGAGTGTTTGCTGAGCAAGTGTGAAACCTGATTGATCCCCAGGATCAGTGTGACTGCCTGCACTTGTAATCCCAGAGCTAGGGATGTGGAGACAGGTGAGTCCATAGAGATTTCTGGCCAGGGTAAGTCCCAAGTCCCAGTAAGAGACCTTGCCTCAAAAAAACAAGGTAGACAAGGAGACTATGATTAAGATGTAACTTGAATAAATAAATAACTGTTAAAAAAGAGTAAAATTAAAATTTAACACAATGGGAAAAAAAGAAAACAAGAAAAACAGCATTTGAGGAATAACACATGAGGTTGATCTCTTCCCTCTACAAGCACACACACATAGCACCCCCAAAACATTTACCCTTCACACAAAAGAGTGAAAAAAATCAGAAAGCACCTAATGATCAGAAGAATTCTGGTTACATAAATCATGCTTGTCTGTCTAACAGAATCATTTTTAGATCAATATGTTGGCATGGAAGGAAGCCTATGACAAATTTTTGAATAGAAAAACAAGCAAATTTGAGTTCAACTTGCAAACTTACTGTCATTATATATGTGGCTGACACTATGTGGGAATGTTTATTTCCATCCATAGAGAAATAGTTATATCACCACGCCTCAAACCATGAGCAGTGGGATCCAATAATTCTAAATAGTTTGAATTTTTACAAGGAACATGTAGTAGTTCAGAGATGGGAAAAGAAAAAACTACAAACAAAATTTTAGACAAAGAATAACAAAAACAATGGCTTTTAGCTTCTAAATTAGCCAAACAATTGCTACTTGTCTATAAAAATAAAAATATTACTAACTATAGAAATGCTGTTGGCTATCATTTGTGGAAGACAGTGTAAGTGGAGTACTCCACATATGTTGTCCAACATGGACAATAGGTGGTCACCTTGCTTTCATGTTTGAAACAGACTCAGAGTAAGAAAGGCACTTGGACCTGATGAGAGTAGCTCTCAGAGTTCACCAGCAGCACTATCTGTACCTGCTGAATCCTGACCTTCACACTGAGAAGCTACATCATGTCAGTCTTTTTTTATTTTTTTAAGTTTATTTATTTATTCATTTTACATCCTAATTGTAGCTCCCTCCCTCCCCTCCTCTGGGTCCTGTCCTTCTACCCCCTTCCCCCTACCCCTCCTTCTCCTCAGAAAAGAGGAGCTCCCCCTCACCGGGGGGTACCATCCCATGGAGTCACATCAGGACTAACCAGGTCCTCTTTCATTGACTGCCCATGCTTAGCTTCCTCCAGAAGTGTTATAGGGCTTTTGTTATAAGTCCACATTCCAGGGCCCAGCTCATATCTAGGAAACCAGTCTTTTCTGGGGTGGGGACCAAAGAATCTATTTTAATATGCATCTGTGGGAATTCTGGAGTACTCAGGAACTGCTTTCCTAAATCCTTTCATCTCATTTTGTGGTTCATATGATGGTTGAAATAGTTTTCCTTTTCATTCCATTATCTCACCATATTGGTGAGGGACCTGAGGTTCAAAGGCAGGGTTCATATGCTCAGCATCCTGGAGGTAAGAAATAGATTAGGATTCTAAGTCCTTACATGGAGTACTGATAGAGAAGAAGGGTTTTTGAGCATGACAGCTTCCTTTAGTTCTGGGGAGGGGAGTGTGACCTGCCAATCACCTGCCACTTTTCTGTTAGAACCTTATGGTAGGATCATATGGTCATTCTCTGTAAGTATTGTGGAAGCCTATGCTGGTGTGAATAGGTGGCATTGGACCATATTCAGTTCCCAGTGGAGGATCCTTATTACTACCAAATATTCAGATAATAAATCAGGAATAACAGATGGGCCACATCCTCCTTCCACTGCCCAGCACTGAAGTCTAAGTGTCTTTATTATCCATTTCTCTAGTTTCTTTTATTTTTCTTCCTTCCTTCCTTCCTTCCTTCCTTCCTTCCTTCCTTCTTTCTTTCTTTCTTTCTTTCTTTCTTTCTTTCTTTCTTTCTTTCTTT
>CAJQZJ010012348.1:4904897-4922442 GCA_907164525.1 Lophiomys imhausi | reverse complement strand
TTTCTTTCTTTCTTTCTTTCTTTCTTTCTTTCTTTCTTTCTTTCTTTATCAAAATATATTTAGATCTTATTCTTCCCTTCCCCAAGTCCCTCCACATTCTCTCTCCCTCCTTACCTACCAAACTTTAAGTTCTTTCTCAAAAAACAAACAAAAACTCAATAAAACAACAACCCCTCCAAACCAAGAAAAGAAACAAAATACCACTCAAAACAAAATAAAAGATTGTAGCCAAATAAAGTACACACATACAAAAACGGTTGAGTCCATTATATGTTGGTCAACTACTACTGAATGAGCTCTGTCCTGGAGTGGTTGATATATTCAATGTCACTCCATCGGAGAGAACTGATTTTTCACTCTCCCAGTATGGAAAATAAGAGCATGGATCATGGACATCCACATATTCTCTGGTGTCAGCACATACCATGGACCTCAGCATGATCTGTGATGGCAGTACAGACCACGGATATAAGCACAGATGCTGGCTTCAGTAGGACCATGGACCCAAACGTGGCCCTATGGACCACAGGCATCAACATGGCTTTGGGTACCTGAATAAACCATGGACTTCTGTATGCCCTTGGGGGTAACATGAGCCATGAACCTAGCCAAAGCAAGACCATAGACCCAGACAAGACCCTAGGTATCATGGATCACAGACATCAACATGGCCTCAGGCAACAGCATGGCCTATGGTAATCAGCATGGCTTCAGGCAATAGCATAGACTCAAGCATCCACATGGTCCTCTGTTAATGCTCAGCCTTCTCTCATGCCTGTCATCATCACAGTATCTAGTTCCACTTCTATCCACTGTGTATGCACCTCTCTGTTCCTCCATCTTTCCCACATCTTCATCACATATTTATTCATTGTAATGCCATTGAAAACTGAAGTGTGTCACACAGTTTTTTTTTTTGTTTGTTTGTTTGTTTTGCCCAAACGACTTTACATACAAACATTCATTTCAATGAGTTGTTGGTCTGGTTCAGTGTTTCTGGTTTCTGAAGAACTATAAATACTGGATTATCACAGAGACTCATCTTGGATATCCTGCTGCTACCCAGAGTCTGGGTGATTGTGTGACTTTGCAAGGTATCCGGGGCAGGTTCTGTGTGAGTTCCAGGTTACCAGAATCTACTTTTGTGCCTATAGCTTGAAGGTAGCAGCACTGCCCCCCCTCCCACTCTATCTACCAGCAGAGCAAGCAAGGCTGACAGCAGCAGCAGCAGCAGCTCCAAGCTAGGGGTGGGCTGGAGTATCTAGGATTGGCCCTATTCATTGATGACATTTGATTATGCAGGACTGATTCCTTCACACACTCCAGCAGCTAGTAGATAGAGTGGATGTTTGAGTGAACCATCTCAAAGCACTGGATCTAAGCCTAGATAGTGGCAGAACTGGTCTTTCCTGTAGGGCTTCTGCCCCTTCACTCAGTTTTATTGAGATATATATTGTATATCACATCACCCACTCAGCTAAAATATGTGTCAATGGTACAGTGGGATGGTATTTGCAGTGGTGCAAACATCACACCAAATTACCTAATGTTTACATCTCAGAAGAAAGCCTAATACTGGTTAGTCCCTACTCTATCCATCTCAGCCTTTGTAAGCCTCAATGTACAATGTACATATAGGGTTGCCTATTATGGGCATTTTAAGTACATAGAGGCACCTGTTTCACATGCACTACTTACTTTTATTGATACTATAATAAAATGTTCAACAGAAGCAACTTCAGGAAAGAAGATTTGGTTTGGGGCCATAGTCTAAGGGTATAGTCCATCATTGTGGAGGAGGTATGGAAAGAGGAGTGTGAGGCACATAGTCACATTGCAGTTGCAGTCAGGAAACTGAGAGGAACAAATGCTGGCACTCACCTTTTTTTTATGCAGTCTAGGACCCCAGCTCATGAGATGGACAACCCACATCTAGTGTGGGTCTTCTCACTTCAGTTAACACAGTCTACAAATTTCGTCACAGGTACTCCCAGAGATTTGTCTGTAAGGTGACACTAGATCCAGTCACACTGACAACACAAATGGTCACAGCATTTTTTCTACATTCACACATGTTGCACCATGTGCAGGAACTTTATTTCTTTCTATGGTGAAGAGACATCCCAATATTTTGATAAACATACATTTAAAGCATCTGTTTTGTTTTATAAACATGTTTTTGTCTCTCCCAAGATTTGCTAATCACTTACAGAATATTAAAAGGATAGTGCCAGATTAAAGAAAAAAGTAAGAAACCATTTCGAAGAATCTTTGTGAACAGAGTATCACACAAATTGGAAAAATGATCACACTAGGAACTCTCCAGCTGCTTGTTTTATAGTTACCCAAACTAAAAAAAGACCCTGAGTATATGAAGTGGGACTATGTGTAAAGAAGTGGCGGTCACCCACGCTATGGAGGGTGGAGTCCTCGGCAGGAAGAGCTATTCACCATATGTAGTTGAGTCAATTATAGGCTGTCACCTTTAGAAAAGGACCTTTTTGTCTCATGCCCGTCTGGAGCTATGTTCAGCAAAATGTTCCCATTGAAGGGTGGAAATTTCAAGTAGTATGTAAGCATTTTAATTTGGGGAAGGAAGGTAAAGAAATTGGGGTGAGAAACAGCCAAGTATAGCAGCTTAAGATGTATGTGCGAATGTTCCCATAGATGGACAGAAGTCATCCACACTACATAGAAATTCTACCTGTTCTCTTTCACTGGGCAATAAGAAATGCATAGAACTGGATGATTCAGTTTATGTTCTCCTCTGAGCTCCTGAAAAGCTTAAGTAAAATGTAAAAGGATAGGCTACCCCCTGTTGAGGAACCATACTGAGTTCAGAGAAAGGCTGAGAGAGATTTCTTTTGGGTTTGGGGCACAGCACCTCCCAGCTGTGATGAATGGCATCCGTCGCTTTGCAGGTGAGACAAAGAGAGAATTAAGAAGTTGTCAAAACACATCTAGCTGCAGAATGACAGGGAGGAAAGTTGCCAGGTTTTGTTTTCCCAAATCCAGGTCCTTTTTGAGACTCTCTACCTAGCCAAGCCTAGTCAGTTAAGGTATAGTCCTCAGGCCCTTAAGTGGCTGGGTCGTCCATGGCTTTATATACTGGGCTCTGTGCCAGAAGATGATTCTTCCCTTGAGTAGCCTTGGATATGTTACTTATGCTCTCCAGGCCCCAGCTTCCTCATCTGGAAAATGGGCACCATGGAAACATTTTCCTTGGTGCCTACTGCTGAGAAGGAAATGAGTGAGCACCCAGGTCAGGTACCGGGGCAGGACCTGCCATACAGGGAAGTTTTCATCTGCTCTGACTCTTCCCTCCCATGCCTTTGTCTGTGTTCATTTGTGGGTATTTTAAAAAGGCATCCTGGAAGATACCATGCCTCTTTTCCAAAGGCACCTTCTCATTTGCAGGACTTCTGGACCACCAGAAGTTTTCTGAGGTCCTCGCTCAGGGTTTCTGAGGTCCTCGCTCTTACCCTCACTTTCTCTGCCTGGCTGACTTCTCTTCAGAAATGCTTCAGTGACCTCCTTTCTTGCTCTCTTACTGTGCTCTGTCCTCCTCTAGCTTTCTTTCCTATCACCTAACCCATGGCTCCTTATCTTCCAGGAAAGATCAGAAGCCACCTTTTCTTAAAGCTGTTCTCCAGGTCCCCAGTCCTCCACTGTGCACTCTTCAACCCTCCTGTAATTCAGTGTGATACAACCCTTCCGATCTCCCTGGAGTAACAAAGGTAGTCACTCCAGCCTGTTCAGAACTCAAGGGGTCTGCCACCAGGGACCAGGTACATAGCTGATGAGTGGCTGAACAAGGAGCATGTCTGGGTGCCAAGGTCAGGCCAGGCTATGAGGGCATACAAATAGGGAGTATGTGGGCTGAAGTGACTGCCCCATCCCAGCTGTACCTTCCCCCTTTCTCTAATATCTCCAGCTACCCTACTTTTTTATGCACCCTGATAATTATTTGGAGGCTTCCATGGGGCTCATTTGTAATCTGTATGTTCTCCTCCCCTATGGCCTTTTTCTTTTCCTCTTATTTTATATTTCTGCCACAGTAGATTTGGGGTAGCTCTAACCTACTGTACTCATGTTCTTCTTATTGGCCAGCTAACATTAGTTGTCAGGCTCTAATCAGATATCTCCTCTTCCACAAAGCTCTTTCTGAACCCCAAATAGGTCCAGGGTCCTGCCACTTCCTTGCCTCCATCCCACACTCATCAGAGCTTTGATCCTCATGTATCAGGCTCCTTAGGGATCCAAAGGGATTGGCCTCTAGGAATTCTCAACATTCAACACAGTTTTGGAAGTTAAGAGTCCCAAGTTTGGCTATGCAACTGCATGTCTCTGATGTGTCAGTCATTCTCCATCAGTATATCTATGTGACCCAAGATATAGCAATATTCTAAGCAGGATTCTGCAAAGTCACACACTCAGGTTCCAAAGTTTCCCTATCTCTTTACCTCTCAGTATCTTCATTGAGCTAGGCCAGGCTGAGTTGTCATATCTATTCTACATTTGAGAAAAGCTAGGCTATAGAAGGAGAGGCAGAAATATTTTTTATGTACATATGCACAAACCTCTGACCCATCTTCTGTAAGGAACAGTTTTGGTTATTAGGAAGAACTGGTTATTATAATATTATATGCATTATAATTTGGTTATTAGACTTTGTGTATGGCTGTTATTATTAGTTTAAAATGTCTACTTGCTACAATTTAGAATCCCCATGAACTGTCTTCTTAATGTTGGCTTGTGGGTATGTCTGGAGGGAGGGTATTGTCTAATTGTTCATTGACACAGGATGATTCAAGTACTGTGGCAGCACCATTTCCCTAGGCTAGGGGCCCAATACTACGTAAGAGTGGATAGTAAGCATAAAGAAACCAAGAAAGCAAGCTGACAGCCTGGGTCCATTCCTGTTCTCTGCCCTCAACTGTGTATGTGATGTGACCAGCTGTCTCATATTCTGGCTCCCATGACTTCCCTTCTATAATGGACTGTAGCTGGAATTATGAGCCAAACAAACCTGCTCTTCTCCTACATTGCCTTTTGTCAGAGTATTTTTATCACAGCAACAGAAACTAGATCAGGTGTTTTGAGACTGAGATTTGCCTGAGGAGGCTTCAGATGCAGGGAGAGAATGAGCCATGCTGTGTGAGGAAAGAGGGGAGAGCTGTAGGTATAGGAAAGTTCTAAGATCCTGAAATCTCTGGACCACTCTCTGGATGAGAGATGAGAGAGGAGCTTAGGGAAAGATCTTGGGGGTTGTGGTGGTATGAAAGAAAATGCATCCTTTAGGCTCATAGGGAGTTCACAATTAGGAGGTATGGCCTTGTTGGAGTAGATGTAACATTGTTGGAGGAAGTGTGTCACTGGGGTGGGCTTTGAGGTCTCAGATGCTCAAGCCAGGCCCAGTGTAGCATTCTCTTCCCACTGCCTGCTGATCTAGATGTAGAAATCTCAGTTCCTTCTCTAGCATCATGTCTGCCTGCACACCACAATGTTTCCTTCAGTGACGATAATGGACTAAACCTTTGGAATTGTAAGCCAGCCCCAGTTAAATGCTTTCCTTTGTAAGACTTGCTGTGGTCATGGTGTCTCTTCACAGCAATAGAAACCCTAGCTAAGATAGGGTAGAGGATGGGACTCTTTTCTGTTGGTTGCCTGGAGCTAGTGAAGGCCTTTGAGTGGGAAGGAAAATTCATCCAAAAAGAGGATAATCTGTGAGTAGGGAGGACACCAAGAAGGCTGTAGCAATGTGTAGGCAAGACATGGTGATTCTCTGATGGGAGGCAGTAGGCTGGAATGAGGGAAAACCCCTGTCTCTTGTTTGTGTCTGACGAGATTCTCGGGAATATAGACATCTTCTCCCAGGGTTGTACTTCAGAGGTGGCAGCTGGTACATAATGTGACTGCTATCAGGATGGGATGGAGCCAGATGGAAGCTTGAGGTGGGACCAATGGTTACAGTCTCTGACTTCCACATGGGGTCAGTGTGGCCTTAAGATTCCTCCCAGCTCCTTGGTCCTGCAAAGCCCTGATAGAGGTGTTTGGCTTCAAGAACATGGGTGAGATGGCTATATGTGGAAAAATTGGTGAGAAAGTACAAGGTCAAGTGGGTTAGAAGAGTCAGAGTCACTTGAGAACCAATGTCATTAGAGTTTCCTCTGTAGTGACTTCTCTTGGTTTAGCTCTGTACTCCATTTTTTCATTGAATTATTTGGTTTGTTGGTGTTTAATTTCTTGAATTCCTTATATATTTTGGATATTAACCCTCTGTCAGATGTGGGCTTGGTAAATATCTTTTCCCAATCTGTGGGATGCTGTTTTGTTCTGTTGACAGTGTCCTTGGGCTTACAGAAGCTTTTCAGTTTCATGAGGTCCCATTTATTAATTGTTGATCTTAGTGCTTGAGCTATTGGAGTTCTGTTCAGGAAGTTGTCAGGCATTGTGGTGCTTGTACAATCTCAATGAGGGGCCTAGTGAAGCCTGTAAATTCCATGAGCTCTCCGGTTCTTCTGTTTTTGGAATTTCATGATCCTTGTGAGCCTTCTGCCTCCATTTAGAATAATATTTTTCTTTTCACAACAATATGTTTCTATTTTCACTCAGGAGAAAATAGCTATTTAACAACCCCAATGGTCTCTAAGTCACTCTTTTTTGTGAGACTTCTTTGTCCTCTGTCTTCTCTCACTGGGGAGGGTGGCTTCCACCTACAAGGTGGTTAATTGAAAATGGAAGATTCTAGAGCTCCAGAAATCACAAAGATTACCTAGCTATCTAATGATCTGATAGTTTAAAATGGTTGTTGTGTTTGTAGTTGGTGGTTCTGATTGGCCCAAGATCTTGTAGTGAGTTAATGTTGAAACCAGGTTGGAATCTTGGTCTCTGATTTCAGTGACAAAGCTTAGGCTGATGATGTTACTGTCAGCAAAGAAAACACACACACAATGCCTTGACATTTATGTAGCCATTTCCATCCATTTTCTCAGCTGAGTGTACTCTCAAGGTCCTGACCATCGCTTTTTTATGTCACAGATAAGGAAACTGAGGTTCAGAGTGTGTGTGTGTGTGTGTGTGTGTGTGTGTGTGTGTGTGTGTGTGTGTCGGGGGAGGGATGCCTGCCAGTATATGGAGTCCAGATATGAAATTCCTAGGAGTCTGTCAATCTCCAACTGTGGTCATACCAGGATCTTTGAGGAATCTATTTGAGATCAGAGTCCTGAGCCTTATCCCTGGGCTCTTCATCTCTGGGTTTAGGGAAGGAGCTATTGATCTACTTTCCAAACTAGCTTCCTAGGGAATCCTATAGCAAGTCACTGGTAGGTCCTTTGTAGAGATGACAATGACCTAGTCCAGAGCTTCTCAGACTTGAACTTGTATACACTGCACCTGAGCCTTGTGTTCAAATACACTCTTAAACTAAAGGTCTATGCTAAGCTAGAGGGTCCTTACCACAGTTCTAGCAAGTTTGTGCTGGATGCTGATACTTTAAGATCATGAGCCACTTGATTTCTGTGACTGAGATTGTGGTCTCATCCTCTAGTGTACACATCAGGATAGACAGGCTATAAAACAAGCAAAGATGTGCTTTGTTGTCCCTTCCCAGCACAAGCTAATCTGTGTTGTCATATCACACTTTCTAGTCTTCAAGTCTAACTATTCCTCTCCTTTATTTCCCCACATCAAACAATGAGAGTCCTGAAAGTAGAAGAAAGAGTCCAACACTTAGGCAAATCTCACTTAAAGGCGCTACCATTGGTAAAAAATATCTCCATGTTGTCTGTGAGGTCAGGAAGGGACAGAAACTGTTGAATGCTTTAGAATGTAGGAGACCATACCTTTCCAAAGATGCTTCTTCTAAATATGCTCCCCAATACAGTCTCTAACCCCCTCCTGAATCTTGTGTTATGTTGATAGTTCCCTAAGTATTTTTAATTAGATTTCTAAAGCAAAAGAAAGTTTCCAAAGTTAATTAAAAGTTGCCTCACTGTAATTGTATAAAAGCAGCTTTTGCTTCTGAAAATTAAATTATTATAATTAAACTCCTCTATCCATTTAAAGATTTTAGTGGAATGTTTATTATTTGTTTATTCTGAAGAGACCTTGGGAGGGATGCTGTTCCCACAAGCAGGAACTGGCCCAGCTGATGGGTCATGTCATGTAATCAACTTTTTCCTCTTTTATCATCTCATGTCTCTGGGGAAAAAAGATAAAATGCCAGGAGTTTAGTGCTTGAGTGAAATCCAAGCTTTAAGCTCATCCCCCAGTTCTGGCGCATGTCTCATGGCAGATCACATCATTACTTACTTATATTTACTCCTTCTCCCTAATGTAACTATATTTTCTTATTTTTTAAAAGATTTTTATTTTTGTTTTATGTTTATGATTCTCTACCTTCATGTATGTATTATGTGTACTACTTGCATGTAGTATCCACATAGACCAGAAGAAGGCACTGCATTCCCTGGTACTGTAGTTTTAGATGGTTGTGAGCCATGATGTGGGTGTTAGGAATAAAATCCAAGTCCTCGGCAAGAGCAAAAAAATTCTCTTAACTGTTGAGCCACTTATCCAGTTCCTACACTATTTTTACTGGACTTGGTCACATGATTTCTTCAGGATGAGGAAATATGGAAAGAAAGTGATATGCATTAGTTACTTGTGCAATCCTCTTGAAGTCTTATATGATCCTCTGAGCAGGAATTTTATTCTCCTCAATAATCTCCTTTGGCACTTGATTGGCTTTCCTGTTATTGTACTGCTATAATCCTCTTATACTCATGGTTTCTATGCCTTCACTATCAGTTAGCATAACCTATATTTTTCATTAGAAGCAAACAGCCCCTAATCCTTAGTGGCCAAATAATTTATTTCTTGTTCACATGGAATATTAATTTTGTCACAGGTCACCATGTGGGGGAATGGCTAAAGAAGAGACTGTCTAGCAGTTACCCACTGGCCTCTGTAACATCTTCTTGGAAGAGGAGTGTGTTCCTTCTGATCATATATCATTGACCACTACAAGTCACATAGCTATGACAGATATTAAGGGAGTGTGAGATACAATACTCTTTTGGACAGGTGCACTGAGTTTTTGAATAATAACATATCTTCTACAATCTGTTTTGGTAGCAAACTTTAATTTTCTTTCTTTTCAGTCCATTCTTTCTCTAAGGAACAAGTTATAAGTCTCTTTGGACATACTGTTAGGCTCCAAGGCTGATATCATTTGATAGTCTCAGTACCAGGGCTAGATGTGAATTTTTTCGATCTGGTAACTTGGCATTTTTCTTCTTACATCTCTGATGTATAGTGATTGACCAACGACAGAAACACTCCAATAAACACTCTTTTCTGAAGTAGGGAGCAAGGGATGGTACCAGTCCATAGAAGTTCCCCTTTCTTGCTAGACATATGTTGCAGGGTGTTGTGGCCTTGAGAATGACAAATGCTCCTTGATCGCTCTGCTCTGGGAAGTGCTCCTTGTCTAGTGTTCTCTGTGGCTTTCTACATACTGGGAACTTCTGCTCTTTTCATTGTCTCTCTGGCTCCTATTGGAAAAGGCATTGGGAAATCATCTTTCAAGCCCACTTCTGTCCTTGAGAGATTGACCACTGTGATGTCTGATCTTAGTTGTAAACTTGATTGGATTTAGAAACACCAGGGAACACATCTCTGGGTTTGTCTATGAGGATGTTTCCAGAAAGGTTTTACTAGAGAAAGAAGACTTACCCTAAATGTAGGCAGTACCATCTCATGGACTGGGGTCCTAGACTGAATAAAAGGAGAAAGTAAGTTAAACATGGACAGTCATCTGTCTATATCCTGACAACAGGTGTGATGTAGCCAGGTACCTCACTTTCCTGCCACCTTGCTTCCCCTACCATACTGGACTATATCCCCTTGAACTGGCAACTAAATTATTTTTAACTATTTTGTGTGTGAATTTCACATCATACACCCTGATCTCACTTGTTTCCCACCTCCTTCTCAGACCTACCCTCCACCCTTGCAAACAGAGAAAAAAAATCTCATGGTGGAAACTGTGTCACAGCGTGTCCCACAATATTCCCTTTTTTTCCACACATTTTTGCTTACAAATCTTCATTACAATGACTCCTTGGTCTGGAACAAGGCCTCTGGCTTCTGCTACTTTGTCACTACTGGAACCTCACTGGGACTCCTCCCTGATATCCTATTGTTGCCCTGTGTCGTGGAGATCCTGTAGTTTTGTGTCTGTGGAACTGGCCTCTTCATGTACTCCAGCAGTGCCTCCATGGAGTAGGTGTTGGGGTGGTCAATTCAAAGCCCTGGATCCCCTAGTTATTTGGTATTTGGTCACAGAAAAGAAAAAAGTAACTACTACAGTTGCTTACAGATCATCTTACATTCTGAAGAGTTAGGGTCTTTTAGTGTAAATTGATAACTCTTGTTACACCAGTTGATACAATGATCTCAAAATTTTAGTTATCCCTTAATCACACCAACAGCCCATTTTGGGGCACACTTCTGCCTTAGTTATAGGTATTATGACAATCATAGACAACTATAGATGATCTGTACCCTTCTTAATGCAAACAGATGACTGGGTGCCATGTTAGTCTAGTCAACTCAGATTTTTAATGAAAGCTGCCACTCACAGTGTTGACTTAGTTTCTACCCACAGACTCAGCCTTTCTCACTTGATGGGACTGTAAGCTTTATCTATTTTATCTATTACCAGTTGAAAATTAAAGGTACTTGCAAATGTTAAATTTCCAGATTCTGCTTTCTTTCTCCTCTGCTTTTAATCTGGCTAAATATTTTCTGAGCTCATCTCTTTTTTGAACTAATTTGTCAAGTGCCAACAAATAGCTACTCAAAAAGGCTACTAATTTTATATTCCCCAAGCTGATCATCTAAATACACAGGCACATTTGCCACATTTTCTGACCTCTAGTTTATTGTAAGAAACATCTGTAGCAAACAGTCCACCACTCTGTATTGTTGCCACCTCCTTTCCATTCTCCAGTGAGTTTTTTCTGCTGCTGCTGTTTAGCTTTGAGATGAATGTCAGGTAGTCTTAGTGTGTGTTGTTCATTGGTGTATTTAAAAAACTGATCCCCTTTTCACACAGAAACTAAACAGATAAGCTTCCAATCTCAGTGTCTGTAGTAAATATTAGTTTACTATTCCTACTTTCTATTTATCACAGGCCACTTGTGACTCTGTCTTATAAAAATTTGATTCCAGTATTCCCATTAGGGCATTTCCACTCTTGGGGAAGAGGGGAAATATATTAATGGAAGAATCACATAAATGATGTATGCTGTGTGTGTGTGTGTGTGTGTGTGTGTACATGTATATGGATGTATATATGATGTAGATTTTTCTTATAAATTGAAACATTCCATTCTGGAGAGAAGCTCATTAATACTCAGAAAGCAAACAACTCACTAGTCTCAGGAAGTCTCTGGAACTTGAAGGTTTCTCTTGCTCTCACGTTCAGTCTCTCTCCTTTGCCCCCTGCCTCTCGCCTCTCTTTATTAAAATAGTTTCTTCTCTCATACAGTATATTGTGACCAGTTTCTCTTCCTTCCACTCCTCTTACTTTCCCCTCCCCACTTCTCCTCTCTCTAATCTACTGCCCTCTATCTCCCTTTATAAAGAGCAGGCCTCCTAGAGACAACAATCAAATAGACAAAAACAAACAAACAAACAAAACCAAACCCCTCCCCCCAAAACAAAACAAAACAAAACAAAAAACCAAAAACAAAAAACAATAACACAAGGCCAAAGCCCTCACATTGAGGCTGGACAAGGCAAGCCAACAGGAGGAAAAGTATCCCCAAAACACATATACTCCCACAGTTAGGAGTCTCACAAAAACATCAAGCTAACAGCCACAACATATATGCAGAGGACCTGGCATATACTCATTCAGGTCCCATCCTTGCCACTTCAGTTTCTGTGAGCCCATGTGTGCCCTGCTTAGTTGGTTCAGTAGACTTTGTTCTCCTGCTTTTCTCTGTCCTCTCTGACTTCTTCAATCTTTCCATCACCTCTTCCACAGGATTCCCAGAGCTCCAAGGTGAGGGACCCTATGGAGACCTCCAGTTTAGACTCTCTTCACATAATGTCTGGTTGTGGGTCTTTGTATCTTCTCCTATCTGCTGCCTATGGAGGCCTCTTTGATGACAACTGGACAAGGTACCAATCTGTGAGTATAGAAAAATATTATTAGAAATAATGTCATTGATTTTCTTTTCTTTTTTAAAACCAGTTGAGTTTGGTTCTACCCTAGGTCTCTGGTCTATCCAGTCTTTGGTTCCTGGTCATCCAAGCAGTGTTGGGCATGGGCTCCCTCTTGTGTCATGGGCCTCAAGTTAAATGAGACATTGGTTGGCCACTCCCACAAGTTCTTCCCCACTATTGTCCCAGCACATCTTATGTGCATGACAGATTGGAGATCAGAAGTTTGTGTCTGGCTTTGTGTCCAAGTTTCCCTTTTGGTAGCCTACAGAGTACCTTCCAACACCAAAGAGATTAGAACATAGGAATAAAGGCTGTATAAAGGTACCAGTTTAACCTCTCCATGTTCAATGAACTGTGTGGATATTATCCTCATAGCATCAGCCTGAGTTGCTTGGGGATTTCCATAGGAATCCCTTGGCCAACAACAACTCAACCAAATGTAACCCAATCCCACTACTGGACGCCTTTCCTGACTGCAAGAAATGACCAGTTCAAACTACATAGTCTCCATTACTTTTCTTTATTGTGTTTTCTTTATTGTTTTATTTCCATTTTCATGTCCTAAATAGTTTTATTCATTTTCTTCAACTGTTTTTTTTTTCATGGCTCTCTTTAAAGGATTATTCATTTCTTCTAATTGTTTGTGTTTTCATAGATTTCTTTAAGGTGTTTATCCATTTCTTCTTTAAGGAGCTCTATCATCTTCATATAGGTGGTTTTAAAGATGTTTTCTTGTACTCTAGCTATGCTGGATTATTAGAGCTTGCTGTGATAGGTTAGCTGGGTTCTAGTGGAGTCATGCTGTTGTGGCTGTTATTGATTTTAGATATATAGGCTTCTGGGTTTGGGATGATTATAGGTCTAGGTGTTGATTTCAGGGAGGGATGGTCTATTTGATCCACAGGAGGCAGGTATAGGGTCCAGAGGTAGCAGCGGGGAGGACCCTGAGGGATTGGGTCTCCTGGGGGAACAGAGAAAGCTTGAGGTCATGCTACCTGGTCTTCTAGCAGGCATGGCCTGTGGCTGAGCAGGGAACTGCAACACAATGATGAGAAGGAGTTGAGGGAGGGAACTCCTGAGGAGATGATGGGGAGTCTGGAAGCTGCAGGTGGAATAAGCCTGAGGGGTTGGGTCTGTTGAGGAAATAGAGAGAGCAGAGAAGGTCTGTGGGAAGCCTATCTCACTTGCAGGGTTCTCAAACCCTTTCCTCCTAATGGTTTTATAAACAGTTAAAACTGCTGTGGTGAAGACACTCTGACCTGCTAAGCTGCCTTGAGATCATGCATGGAGCTCCAGTGATACAGACTTTGTGAATTTTCAGCAAGGCTAGGTGGACTTTTCAGTGATACAGTTGCCCTTGAGTCATCCATACTCTTGTAAGTATTCCCAATAAAGTTACTGGTTTTTCAAGTTGGTCTTTGCTCTGTTGCTGGTGATTTAGACATTTGTTCATGTCTCCCCAGGAAAAGTCACACAACATGTATGTGTGCATGCATGTGGAAGCCAGAGGACAACCTCTACTCACCAAATGTCACTTAACTTGTTTTTGTGGCATGGTCTCTCACTGGCCTGGGATGCTTCAAAAAGGCTAGGCAAGCAGACCAGTGAGCCTCCAGGATCTGCCTGTCTGTCTCTCCAGTGATGGGATTACAAGCATAAGTCATCACATCTAGCTTTAAAAAATATGAGTTCTTGGGGACTGAACACAGATCCTCATGCTTGCAAGGCCCTTTATGACTAAGCTTTACTCTGGTCCATATAATGTCTTTTGAAGCTTCTCAGTTAGAACTTCCAGTCATATTTCATGGCAAAAGGGACTGAATTTTTTCAACTTGCACTCTTGGAGGGAGGATCAGTGACTACTTCAACCCAATATATGTTGTCATTTCCACAAACTGGAACTGCCTGGAGATAAGAATCCAAAAGTTTACTAGTCATTCCTATCAGCATCTGAGGAAAGAACTATGCTCAATATTCAACTTGGGAGGATCAAAGACCATTACTCTTGAGAAACTCTTATCACATCTGCAAATTAGGCTTAGTTGACTTTCCTATGACACATTCATATTTTACGGAAGTGTCCTCTCTCAAGCCTTTGGTTTTGTTTTTTGATCTAAGCCCAAGTGTTAAATTGAGTTCTAGCACCAGCAATATGATATGGGGTTAGAAGTGTTCCCCATAGCACTTCTACTATCATATATTCCTTTGGAAAAACATTCCTCCCCTTTGCAATGAACTAAACCATGGTTGTTATATTGCTGTGGCAGGAGATGGGCTGAATTGTTCAGGGAACCACAAGTTCCTCTCCAGACATTTCTGGAATTTAAGGAAGGAATAATTCTTCTTTATGGTTAGTGTATCTTGGAGTTATTTGTCTGAAGCTATAGACAGATGAAGAGTAAAGACTCTTTACCACTACCACTAAGGTAAATAGTATCCTTCTACATGAAGCATTTGCTTACAGATTTTATATAATAAAATCATCCTGCATACTAGTATGTGCCAGGCACTGTATGAGATGTTTTATGAGCAGGCTATTCTTCAAACCCTCAAAATAACTCTGAAGGTAAGCATGCCAATAATTAATAATAATACCCATTTGACAGATGAGAAGACCAAGACTCAGAGACTCAGGTCATGAGACACAGACCTGAACCTCCAATACAGGGTCTTTTCTCCTTCCAACATGATGCCACCCTTTAACTACATGTAATATCTAATTTCTCATAGGAAACTTTGCAATAGTTGTAGAACAATTCCTGGCACATATGTTGGAGAAAATAAAATGCTGAAAAAATGTAACACTTGTAGAGGAAAGAGACCAGTGGGACCAGGAATCAACTGGTTGAGATTCAAAGTTGAGATTTATGGCTTTTGTGCATATAACCTTGATGAAGTTATTTCCACCTGTAAGTGCCATTTTCTTATTTTTGAAGTAGAGACTGAGAAGCCCAGCCTTTAGATGACAGTACTGAATAGAGTGGGCTGGCTTGAAGCTCCTTGTCTGCATGTTTTCACCTGGGAAGATGTACATTGGTTCTGCGCACTATCCAGAGGTCCTGGTGTTGGACAGCAGAGCACACTTCTGGAAGGATCACTAAGAGTGGATGAGTTTTCTTGTTATTTTTTTAAAAATCTAGCATCAAAGTTCATCTCATTGTCTGTGCATTTGGACATCAGTGCATGGGGTGAACCAGGCAAGAAAACTGGGACACAGTGACATTATAGGCCATTATGAAATTTCTTGTTATTTCCTAGAAACCATCTAGATCTCCCACCCTGGGGAGACTTGGAGGGTGTAGGCATCTCACTCTCCACTCTCAAAGATGCTGATCATTTTGCTCACACCAGGCTCTATGTCTTAACAAGAGATTCTTGTTACAAGGTGTCTCAGGACAGCGAGCTTCTGCTTTTTATTAGTCTTGGTGGAAGTGAGTTTGAGATTTGCTTCTAGGTATGATGCTGATGTCCACCTCCTAGAGAACTTAGATATATAGTGAAACAATTTATTTTGCCACATCACTCTAACTAGAGCTGGAGAAAAGGGGCTGCAGAATAGATTGACAGGACATCAGGGGGCTTTCCCTTGGCTGGAGGCTCAGTTCGACACAAGTTATTACTAGCATTTTCCTGTATGTCACTTTTGTCTGTGCTACAGCTCCCCCTGAGTTACTTTTCAAACCACAGCACATGTGGTTCCCCTGTGGGAAGCAGAGTAATGCTGTACTCCTAAACATACCTACACCAGAATCCCCACAGCAGAGAGTATGTCATCTTGTGTCAGTGTGGGACTGATACTTCACAAGATGGCACAAAGACAGAGAGATGTTGGATGGGCCAGTGTGATCACGGGATCCTTCAAAACTGAAAATGGATGGTGGTGAAAGTGAGAATTAGAGGGATTTGGGTGTGCTCTGATGGTATCTCTGAAAGTAGAGGGGTGGAGGCTGAGATGTGCAAATGATTCTAGGAGAGGTCAAAGGCAAGGAGAATGATTGTATCTGACAGGGTTTCTTTTTTGCAGGAAAGGGGCCCTGAAAACATCTCAGTTTTGGCTTAGTGAGGCCCAGTCCAGACTTCTGACCACTAGAATTATAAGACAATAAATCTTTATTATTTTCAAGCATGGAGTGCATGGAAATTTGTTACAATGGGAAAAGAGAGCACTCTGCTGTACACACACTTTCTACTTCTTACTTCCTGTTTGCCTTTGCCTATTAAAATGTCATTGCTTAAAGTAGGATTTCTATCTTCAGGGCACTAGGAACACTAGCAGGTGGCTTTGAGGGAGACTTTTGTCTCTCCCCGGTGGGTTTCCCTCTTGGGGTGAGAAAAACATAACTACTCTTCAATTCCACTTATTTTTTCTCCCTTTTTATCCTTTTCCCTAGCATGGTCTAGCTGATCTGTAGAATTTCTCTTGAACTTTCCAACCAGCTTTTTTCTTGTCTTTTCCATATTTTCCCCATTGTTTTAAACCACAGATTCCTACTGGTTAATGCTTCACACTTAGCACCTTCCTTTCCCAAGACTCCTTAACATTTTATTCTCTATCAAAAAGCTTATTTGTCATGTTATCATTTCTTCTTGTTTTTTTTCATCCCTCCTCTGTTGGCTTATCTCTTTCCTTCTTATAATTTATCCATCATTATAATGAATACCGCAACAACACTTGAAATCCTGGAATTCACTCCAATTGATTTTCCCTCCTTGCTAGGCCCAGAATTGGCCCCCTTCTCCCATGTGACAGGTCTCACTGATCTGTGTGCTTTCATCCCTCAGCTTATTTTTGACTGCTGGGTCATGCCCCATGTCCTCTAAATTTAAGGTTTTTGTTCACCACCTGGCTTTCTTAGGGTGCTGGCAAACATCTCTGTTCTCATTGCATTTTGGTGTACACCAAGAGAATCAAATGTAAATTCCTGGGATGGGAAGAAACAACTCAGCTTATTGTGCAATCATGAGGACTTTAGTTCTGTCCCCAGAACCCATATATGAAAATCTGGGTGTGGTGGTGTGTACCTATGATCCCAGTGCTGGGGAGGCAGAGGCAGGTGGGTCCGCGGGCTCACTAGCTAACTTGACTAGCCTAATTGGTGAGTTCTAGGTCAGTGAAAAATCTTGTCTCAAAAAACAAAAACAAAACAAAACAAAACAAAACAAAAAAAAAAAACAGGGTAACACCCAGAGAATGATGCTCGAGGTTGGAGCCTCTGACCTCCATATGTACCCACAATATAGCAACATATACCCAGAAAACACACACACACACACACACACACACACACACACACACACACACACA